>JASCZI010030502.1:37491-51911 GCA_036250425.1 Stylosanthes scabra | reverse complement strand
TCTCTCAATCTTCAATCAATCTTCAATCAATCTTCAATTGATTCTTCCAATTATACCCTTGATTAGTGAATGGAATTGATGCCCAAAAGATCTTGGATTTGAATTGAAATTGGATAAAATGATGGATTTGAAATTAGCCTCCACGTTATACGTGTAGCTCCCATGTATAACGTGGAGCTTCTGCCTGAAATCTCACGTAGAGGCTTGAATTGCCCACGTTATACGTGGGGGAGCTCACGTATAACGTGGGCTCTCTGTGATTTGCTGAGTTTTCCCACGTTGTACGTAAGTGATTCACGTACTACGTGGGGCTTCTGTGATTTTTCTTCATTTTCTCACGTTATACGCAAATGACTGGCGTATAACGTGAGGCTTCTGGATTTTTCTTCATCTTCCTTGCTTCAATCTCTCTTCAAATGGTCTTCTATCACCTAAAACTCTTAGTGAATTTCTATAAAACACAAACACAACTCAAAGAACATCAAGTTTGTTTGATTGATCAATTAATAAGCATAATTCACAAAGAATAACATGATTATGAAGAGAAATTGAGACTAAAAACAACCTAAGATGCATACGTATCAATTACATCATTCCTTGTTAGATGAATTCTCTCCATGTTTGTGATCCATTTGTCCTCCCAGATTTTGATTTTTGTACCCTTCCCAATACTCCCCTTGCCATGGCGCCTAAAAAAATCTCTTCCTTGTAAAATACTCTTTTAAGCCCATGAAGAACCTGCTCTATCCCTTGCCTCAAGAAAATCTAAATCCTCAAAGTAAATTGCTTTCAACATTTTAACCCAAAGTGCATCTGGATTGGATAGAATCCTCCAAGCTTGTTTAGCCAAATATGCAATATTTTGACATTCCATATCTCTAAATCCCAAACCACCCAATTCTTTGCTCCTGGATTTTTGCTCCAGCTTTTCCAATGAACTCGCCTTTCTTTGTCTGAATTAGCCCACCAGAATTTCACCATCCTTGCAGTTCTTCTACAAATTTTTTTTGGGAATTTGACCACATTCATGGCATAAGAGGGGATTGCTTGAACAACAGATTTCATTAGAACTTCTTTGCCGGCTTGAGATAAAAGCTTCTCCTTCCATCCTTTCATCTTTTTCATGATTCTTTCTTCTATCCACGCTAATGCCTCATTTTTTGATCTTCCCCAGTGCGCTGGCAACCCCAAGTATTTTCCAAAATTGTCCCACGATGGCATTCCCAATATCTCCTCTATATTAACTCTAATTTGGATAGGTGTTAGATTCCCAAATACAATGCCAGACTTATCCCTATTGATTCTCTGACCTGATGCCGTGGTATATTCATTTAGAATTGAGATAATCTGGTAAATCTCTTCCTCCTTAGCATCTGCTATGATTATGCAATAGTCTGCAAAAAGTAAGTGAGAGATTATTGGAGCTGTTGGTGCCAGTTTGACCCCTGCTATTCTACCATCCCTCTGCACTTCAGCAATTAGAGCTGAGAATGCTTCAGCTGCCAGTATGAAAAGATATGGCGACAATGGATCTCCTTGCCTCAATCCTCTTTGGGGTTTGATATATCTTGAAAGCTTCCCATTTACCTTGAATCTGTAAGTTGCACTCTCCACACATTCCATAGCTAGTTGAACCCAATCACTGTCAAAACCGAAAGCTCCTAGCGCCTCTCTCAAAAAATCCCACTCTAGAAGGTCATACGCTTTGTTCATATCCAACTTGATAGCTAGATTATTTGTTGCCAACCTGCCTTTTCTATTTATGTTGTGGAAAGCTTCTTGAATGATAAGAATATTGTCTTGGGCCATCCTATTTCCCACAAAAGCGCTTTGAATGGGCGATATCAGCTTGTGCAAGTGTTTCTTCAACCTCAAAACAATTATTCTGGTAACGATTTTGTACAAAAAATTGCAGCAACTAATTGGCCTTAGTTGTCCTAGGTTCTCAGCTTGCTTTGTCTTTGGAATAAGCACCACCATTGTTTCCCCCAGCTCTTTTGGCATATTCTTCTTCTCGAATATTTCTTTAATGACTGTGCAAATCTCTACCCTTATGGTATCCCAATATTTTTGGAAGAACAAGCCATTCAATCCATCTGGTCCCGGTGCTTTAAGGCTTCCTAGACCGAAATCAGCCTCCTTAATCTCTTCCTCTGTAACCCTTCTAGTTATGTCTTCATTGATTTCCTTTGTCACCTTGTTACCCACATTTTTAGCACAGCTTCGGAAATCCTTTGACCCTGTTGACTTGAACAACTCCTCAAAGTGATATTCTATGTGCTTGATTATGTTGTTGCTTCCAACGATCCATTGGCCTTCTCTATCTCTTAATTTCTCTATTCTGTTCATATCCCTTCTTTGCACTGTGGTTGCATGAAAAAATGAGGTGTTCTTGTCCCCCCACCGCAGCCATTTGATGTGTGATCTCTAACTTCAAAACTTTTCATCTCTCCTCCACAATTGGCCAATCTCCATCTTCTTATCTAAAATCTACTTCTGGATGTCTTCATTCTGATCTTGTTGCTGGAGTGTTGATATTTCCTCTTTTAACCGTAAAATTCTTTGTCAGCTCTCTTGAAAGCTTCTATACTCCAATTATTTAGCTCCTTTCTTACTACTCCCCATTTTTTCTTCAGCTTCTCCCAACTATCATCTTCATTGGTTTGGATATCCCAACCCATTTTAATCACCTTGTCACAATCCTCACAATCTTCCCAAAACGCTTCAAACTTAAAGTGCCTCTCATACTGTCATTGGAATTTAATTTGAGGTGGAGGGGACAGTGGTCTGAGCTGATCCGCCAGCAATGCTGTTAGGGTGGCGCTGTGATAAACTCTTCTCCATTCCCAGTTTGCTAAAGCTCTGTCTAATCTTTCCCTTGTTACAAATCCGTTCCTTGGATTACTGAACCAAGTGAATTTTCCTCCCTTAAGATCAATATCCATGACCTCATTTGCATCCATGAACTCCTTGAATGCCTCTACTTGTTCCCTCAGTTTCGGATGCAGCCCCTCCTTTTCCTCTTGGCTTATAATATCATTGAAGTCTCCAATGATAAAATGAGCTCCAATTTTGCCCATGTTGTTGTTTATTATTTCTTTCCACTATTTCTTCCTATTTTTAAAGATTAGATTCCCATACACAAAGGTGCATTCCCAATCTAATCTATTTCTGTTATCCTTAATACTATTATTTATAAAATTATGACTCCATGAGTACACATTAACTTCCATACTTTTATTCCAAAACAAACTTAGACCTCCGGACAAGCCCCGGGGTTCTACACAAAAGGATTTATCAAAGTTTAGCTTCCTTCTCAGCCATCTGATTTTTCTTTCCTTAGCTCTAGTGTCCATAACAAACAAAATAGCCGGCTTGATCTTTTTGCAAAGATCATACAATTAAGAAACTATTGCTGCAGCCGCTATGCCGCAACAGTTCCAGCTAATGAGACTCATGGCTGTTGGTGGGGCATGTATTGGCCCGTCTCCTCAGCCATATTCTCGTTGCTATGCTGCTCATCCTACCACTCCAAAAGAGCAAAAGCTGGGACTTGTTCTCCTCCCTCTATTTTGCTTCTCTTCCTAGTTGCATCTTCTTTTTGGTCCTCTTCCACCCCCTTTTCCTTGAGCATAAGCATGGATGGTTCCTCCCTGCTTCTTTTGATGTGTAACTTGCTAGATATCCCCATTGTTAACCTCTTCTCCCATTCCATTACAGTGCTGTGTCTTGGTTTGGTTCTTCCTCCTCCTCTGCTAATTCCACAAAATAATTATCTCCATATTCCCTCGTAATTACTTGCTTGTCCCTCCTCAGCTTTCTTTCTTTCATCATTGGAATTATGTCTCTGCCCTGCTCTGAATTTGCTTGATTTGGTTTTATTTTTGCCTTTCTCCATTTAGTTCTTTTATTTTCCTCCCATTGCTAAACCCACTCCCTTCTTGACAGCCCATGTAGCCCCATTTACTCTTCCATGTCTTCATTAGCTCTCCAATTGTTTTTGGACTCTCTTTTTTGTTACCTTTGTCTGCCTGCCTTATTGGTTTGTCTTCCTCTTTTTCCTTCATTAAGATTTCCATTGGTGCTGGGCTTGTTGCTTCATCACTCTTTTAGGCCCCAGCTATTTGGTTGCATTGTTCTTCTTCTTTGGGCTGATCTTCTTTCTATCTCAGTCCTATGCAGCTCTCCCCTCCTTGCTCTAATGGGCCTGGCCCATAAGCCCCTTCCATAATAACTCCCTTGCCTTTCATGAGGTTGTATATAGTGTTCCCTATAACCTCTTCTATCAACTCTGCTGTAAATCCCAGATTTTCAGCCCTGATTTGCTGAAATTGTGTTGACTCCTCTACCTGCTCTGTTTTGCTCTTTCATTCCAATATGGCCTCTCCTTGCTCCTCGTGATTTCTTCTCTCTCTGTCCGTTGCCTTCCCATACCCCTTTCACCTAATCCATCACTTTGAGGCTGTTTATCATTGCCTATGCCCCTAAATAGGTTATGATCCTCACGCCCTCCTCTTCTCCCCCTCCTCTTCTGCAGAGTTGTCTTGCCTTTTCCATCTTCTACCTTGGAGTACTTGTAATGATCTTGATTGCTTGACTCCTAAGCCTGGGAGGTACCTCGGTTTCTTTGGATTAAGGACAGACTTGGCTTTACTTCTGCTGCATTCCTTCCTGCTATGCCCTATAATCCCACAGGTTAAACAGTAACAATCTTGTAACCTCTCATACTTCATTTCTACCCAGACTTTTGGACCATTTTCTCTGTTCAGCCAAATGCCAGTTGTTAATGGTGTGTTGACATTGATAGCTACTCTTGCCCTCAAAAAGGGTCTCGCTAGAACATGATCCCAGAGCGGATCTTCCTAATCCGTTACAACTCCAAGTTCCTTCCCCACCTTCTTTGCAGTATAACTAATCATTTTTTCCAGAGGTACCCCATGCATTTGAACCCAGATTTCCATTCGGTTGAGATTTACCCTGACAAAGCTTCATGTTTAGACCAATGCTGTAGATGTAGCAAGTAACCCTTCACATATCATGGACTATTCTTCAGAACTTGAATTCCCTTTCCCCTATCTTTGAAGCTAACTATCATCTTGTTCCTACTAACTTCCAAAATAGAGACTCCATTTGGGTTGCCCCATATGCCCAACAATGCAGTCTTCATTGATTTAAAATCCATCTCCTTGTTTGTTATCACGTTGCCTACTAAGTTATAGCAATCTGGTTTAAATTTCTCAGATTCCACATTATTGATGGTTATTGTTTTGCCTTCTGCAGATTCTTCTATCCCTTATTCCAGTAGGTGTTGCTCCATCATCTGTGAAGATCCTTCTCCTAGTGTGTGTTTCTCCATTTGGCTCCTTGGTTCTTCTATGGCTTGAGACTGATAAAGGCTTGGATAACTTGTTTGTAGTATGTAAAGATGTATGTAGAGATTAATTTAAAGTTGTAGAAGTGTTAGAGATGTAAGGGTTGTTGTTGGTCTAATAGAAAGAGAAAGATTGAAGATTTAAGTGTTTTTACCTCCCAGAATTGGAGTAACCTTTACGAAGGAACTCTCCTGTTTGAGAGAATTTTTACATTCAATATTTTTTCTTGGTTAGAAAAACATAAGACTTCGTGAGCCTATGCTGTGTGATGCTTTAGATTTAGGCCCACTATACCCAAATGATGATTCATGGGCTATACTTTTTAATGACGGCATCCGAATGGATCATATTTTTTTCAGAACTCATTGGAACTAATTTTGCTTCTGATAAAAAAAAAATATCAGAAGCACGCAAAGTTTGGTTCGAGTGGTCATATACTTGGCCTTGCAAGAAGTGCATCCAGGTTTCGAAACTTGACAAGAGGCCAAGTGGTAGATTTATAGGACCCAAAATATTGTGTGTGTGAGTGTGTAGTATGCATGTGTTTGTGATGTAAAAGCCTAAGATTGAGGAATGTTGTCCAATTCAACTGAACAAAAAAAAAATATTAGAAGAAAAAGTTATTCTTATGATTTTAATTTTAATATGTTGATATTATAACTAGGATATAACCCACGCATTGCGCGGGTAACGAATCATTTAATATTTTTATTTCACGTTGACTGTTATGGTAAAATTATTTTATCATGCTAAGTTACAAAATAGTAGTAGTAGTATATAAAAAGAGAGTAATAATAATGGGTTAATTACTTGAAAAAGTATCTAACTTTAATCATTAACTTAGATAAAGTGTATATATATTTTGCTTTACTCGTAATATTAATATTAAAATAGATAAAGTGTATTGAACTTTCTAACTATTCTTTTTAGATTTTTATATTAATTTCATGGCTATTAATGTTAATTTATTAAATAGCAGACTTGTTAATGATTAAAGTTAGATAGTTTTTCAAGTAATTAACCTATTATTATTACTCTCTTTTTATAGAGTAGAATTATGAAATAAAAAAATAAACTATAACGACCATTTTAACTATTTTCTTTAAATTTTCATATTATTTTTCATGTGTATTTATATCTATGAATTAAATTAGACATTTGTCAACATTAAAGTTAGACACTTATCAAATAACTAACCTACTATTACTTTCTTTTTATATAGTGATGCTTATCAAGTAACTAACTTAGGGAAAAGTTAGGTAACCATAGGTTCTTGACCATACGTAACCATTACCTTCCTTTTTCGACATTTGTTTCCATTTATAAATTGTTATTGAATTAAATGCATATTATTAGATGTTATAAATATATAATTACAGATGTTATTTATATGGATTTATAGATGTTATTTTAAATATGGTAACTTGTATCTATAGCTACCTATCATTACTCTTAACTTATTACTACTCTCTTTTTATATAGCGGGGGATGGTTAAATTAATCAATAATTCCTATAGTTTTATGAAATTTTCAATTAGATCCCTATACTTTTTTTCCTTTCAATTGGGTCCCTATATTTTTTAAAATTTTATAATTAAGTCACTGTCGTGACGAAAATGTTAGAATTAATGAAAAATTCCATCTCTAAATTGAAGATATCACAAAAACTAATGGCTAACTCACTAAATATGACATTTCTCTCTATTTTAGAATAATAAAATAAATATTCTTACTCTTCTTTAAAATACGTTAAGCTTCATAAAAATATACGACTTTGATTCATTCAAGTTGAGAATATTTTAAAAACATATTGATGAAGAGGTAAATGAAAAATATATTTAGGTGAGTATAAGCCATACGTAAAGTGCAAGGTATGACAATAATAAAAAATTCACATTTTATAAATATTTTCTTTTAACATTTATTATTAATAGAGATCTAATTACAAATTTGAAAATAATATAGAAATTCAATTGAAAGAAAAATAAAAGTATAAGAACCTAATTAAAAATTTGATGAAACTATAGGGACTTCCAGAATAATTAAATTTATTATAATATAATGAAACTTATATGATTGTTTAATTGTTTGTGTAAAACAATAAAACTCTTTTATACCGAGGCCTCAGGAAAATTAAGTTCTATACACAAAACTATTTATGGGTTCCTTTGATCCCCTAACAAATCCACCATTTGTGACGAGCCACAGCCATGTGTTGTTTTCTTTTCAAAATGTCATCCAAAACTACCCAAACAATAATAATTCGTTAATAATGTTTGTTTAGTTTTATTAAATGAAGTTCATCTTTTATAAATAAAAAATTTGTTTTTTTTTCACAAATAATTTTATCAGTACCTGAATCATAGATAATTTTAATATTTTTCTTTTATTTTTTATTGTTTTGGTAAACAAAGCGGCCAAAGATTCAAAAAGTCAAGAATTATTGTTAGTGATATTTTTTTTTTTTTGAATAAATTGGACAAGAGCCCCAATCTTAGACAAGACGGATGTAGGTAGGGGACAACAGGGCCTTGGCCCCAGCTTTTAGCAAAATATATATATAATAGTAGGTAAATATATCTATATACATATAGTTTTATTTATGTTTAAAAAATAACTTTATAATAATAATAATTAAGTTGTTAAATATATTCAATGTTTAGTATAATATAAGTAAGAGTAGTTTTGTTTAAATATTATCAACTTTTAATAATCAAATGATAATTAAAAATATGCAAAAAAGAATTTTGTATTATATTTTTGTGATATATATTTACTATAAGTATATATTCGTAATATATTTTAGATTATATTTTTATATTTTTTTGTTAGGGTTAAAAGTAAATCAAGCCAGTTTATTTTTGTATTTTTTATATATAAGTTATAACTTATTTGTATAAAATTATTTAAAGATTTAAGTGCAAAGTCTTAGTCTCGAACTGAGTCTTTGAAAATTAAGGCACTCCATAATACCATTAGTATACTGGGAGATTGGTAATTGTTTTTTTTTTTCCCACGGTATCTCTCAACCCAATAGGTTAAGGACTAACCCGTCGCGGATCAGAGCTCCATTAAGTGTCTGCTGCTGACCAATGGGTGATTGGCAATTATTGTTATTGTTATATACATTTTTTTTTTTTTGTCTTGATACTTTCTTGCACTTCAATTCGGAGCCCATTACGCATTTTTGGTTAAAATTGGAGCCCATTACTATTCTTGAAAAAGGATCTGGATCCATAACCAAAAAGAGAAACAGCCGTTTGTCCAAAAAGAATCAACACACTTGTAAACGTTAGACCAAAATAGAATTGTTAAACCAAATCCAAGATTCAGACCAAAACAAAAAAAAAACAAACCCAAGATCCCCAAACAAAAGATGGGGAAAAAAGGATATACTAAATGGTTAAGTTAGTATGTATTTTCATGTCAAAAAAAAAAAAGTTAGTATGTATTTTGATCTTCTACCGAGAAAAAAAGAAGTATGTATTTTGATCTCTTAATCATCAATGAACAGGTAAGTAAGTCAATACCAAAAAAAAAAAAATGAACAGGTAAGTAAGTACTGAGGGTGGAAAGAAAACCCTCTTTTGATTGTAATAAGCGAGTTTTGGCAAGGTATTGTAAGTTGGGTTCCTTAATCCTTATTGTGCTTCCCATGATAGATAGTTTATGTTTCATTGTTTCAGCAATTTGAATAGCAGAGTTGACCCTGACATAGTATATGTTATTATCAAGCATATAATATTGTAATAATAAACATAAATTTGGGTAGATACATGTGGACCCCAAAGATGCAAACTATGTTGCGTTTTGCACACACTAATTTGTACCGTGTTGTACATCCATAGACAATAATGTTTTTGACCAATCATCCATAAACTTAAAGCCTAAACTATTATTTCTGATTATAAAAAAATTAAGTGTCTGACCATTCTAATTGTAAAAGATATAATCATTAATTTAATATATATATATATAAAATTAGATTAGTAGGACAAAAAAATTAAAACGTTCAACAAAATTATCAATTTTAGATAATTTTATTAAACAAACCAAATATTTAATGAATATTAAATTAATTTAAATCTTTATCAATAAAATTATTATCAATAAAATTATCTACATTTAAATTTATGGTTGGAAATAATAATTTACTCTAATTTAAATGGGTAGATTGGCAAAATTAAAATCCAACGTTGCTTTCTGCCCACTCTAATTTAACAATAAATGTATGACAACTTCTGATAGAAGTTTATTTATTGTTTCCTTCTATCACGAATTTGGTTGAGGTTGGTGAACTAGTACTTCATTATTTTGTGAGATATGAAATTAAATCGTATCCATGTCCATGTGTGCTAACTTCTAAGGAAAACCAAAGTAGAATAAAATAAAATTTTTTTAATGTCCAAGATAATTACAGCTAAATTTTCTAAAAGGACATAGGTCATGACCAAGTTTACAGAGGAGGTTGCCAAACAAAAAAACAAAACTGAAAATAATATATATAATAAATGAATATTATTATCAATTAAGACGTAGCGGTATTTAATTTGCTCCCCTTTAGTACTTCTACAGTTCTGTGACATTATTAGTCTAAGTATCTTCTAAATTAAAGTCACTAGAAAAAAACCAACTTGAATGGTCAGTTCACTAGTTCTCTTAAGCAAGTGTCGGGTTTCGAATCTTGTCTTGTGCATGTAGCAATTTATTGGCCAGCGATAGACCCTTAAATAAAGTTTAAATTCGCTGCGAATTAGTCCTTGATCTGACGGGTTAGGGGATACCATGGGAAAAAAATTAACTAGAAAAAGAATGATGTCGTTATGATTTTAATTAAAACAATGATTTATAATTAAGTTCAATCAAGTAGATTGTGTTACGTTTAATCTCTCGTGATGTCCAAAGAAGGCTCTGATAGGGTTTCTCGCCGGGAAGAGGACTTGGTGCAACGCAGCACTGAGAAAGTCAAAACTAGAGATCATGTTGATCTCAATCACCCGTGGACTCTCTCTTGACCCTCCTTGGTTCATTGATTATTGATGATATCGGAGATGAAACCATTGATGAAAATTCACCTAATCCTAAAGACAGATTGTACCAAGATGATGAAAGAAGCCATCACGAGGACAAACCTTTTGATCCTTGCCCCGCCATTCCACTCTCTAAAGAAGAATTTGATGACTGGTGCAAACCATGGCGCTCCGCCCTCGTTGTTAAGGTTTGGGTAAAAGAGTACATATGAGCTTTTTGGAGCAAAGATTGAAACGTGATTGGTCAAGAAAGGTAAGATTGATGTCATTGATATGAATCGTGATTATTTTCTGGTTGATTTTTCAGATGAGGAGGACTACAACCATGCTCTGTTAGAAGGATTTTGGATGTTGGCTAAACATTATCTAATTGTTCAATGTTGGAGACCATTCTTCTTATCGTTTGAACACCATGTGCGAAAAATAGCAACTTGGATTCGTATCCCCAACCTTCCAATTAAGCTTTATAATCGAAAATTCCTTTAGAGAGTTGGATCAACTATTGGTCACATTCTGAAAATTGATCGTTTGACCTCAATTCACTCTCGTGGTCATTTTGCTTGCATCTGCGTTGAATCAATCTTGGAAAAAATTGATTCCTAAAATTTTTGTTCTTGGGTCTGAGTTATATCTTGAATACACCAAGTATGTTTCTCTTGTGGCAAATATGGTCATCGCCTTGATCAATGTGTGGAAATACCGGTTGCACCTGCTTTGAGTGATGATGGTGGTTCCGATGATGGGAGTGTGAACCCGGATGTTCTGACCAACAGTGGGGTTAATCTCAGTAATAGTAATGATTCGAAAATTAATGCTTAGCAAAATTCTCGCACCAATCAAGCTCATTCCGACTTTAGACCATGGATGATGGTCAAACCGCCACTTTGTAAAAATAAAGGTGCTACAAATTTGGCTAATGTAAACACCAATCAAGAGATTGTGTCATATCTCTCTCAAGATATTGATCTTGGTGACTTGAAGAAAAAGATACCGATAATGACTCAAGATTTAATGCCTTGTATGACAAGGATACGCTCATTACGTCTGAAGGAGAATTGCATGGTAACAATAATTATGTTGGTGCTACTAGTAATGGGTCAAATCCACCTAAGGCTCATAAGGAAACAAAAATTCAACAACCCATCATGAAGAAAGTTCTAAACCAAGGGGATGGTAAAAATCCACAAACTTTTAGAAAGTCTCAACCCAATAAATATGGGCCTAATAAATTGAGAAATGTGGGAAGCTCAACCCCAATTTAGTAACCAAACCCTATTCTTCCCACATTGTTGTGTCAAATGTCGTAGAACCCACCTCTCTGAAGGTGAAATCCCCTGAGATAAAAGCCATGGAAGGTGTAGTGATGAATTATATGCGTCAGTTCGGTCGTGGGAAATATGAAGCATTTCTTGGCTCCAGAAACGAAGCTCCTCTGGTGTTGTTTATGCTATCCACAATAATCCCCTGGTATCCTCCAATTCTTCACATGTGCCGATGCAGGTGGTAGAAATTGGCGCTACTTTGGATGCGGTTTCAGGGAGATCTCTTGGCATCTTTATGATTGATTTGGGTCTTAATCTCTCCGATGATGGAGGTAATGCTCCTGCAAAATCTCTTTTGACGATACAGGCAAATACCCTGACTTAGCTCTTTTTGGGCTCATTCTCTTTGATTCGATTATTAATAATTAATATTATTAGCTAGAACTATTGAGGTCCTGGTGGAAAAATTTTTCCCTCTCTGGTTAGAGATTTACATCGTGAGTATGATGCTAATTTTATAATCCTTCTGGAAACTCACATTAGTGGAACTCAGGGTGCTGATGTTCGAATAAAAATTGGGTTTGATTGTTCTTTTCTCGTGGAAGCTAGTGTGCACTCTGGGGGTATTTGGTGTCTTTGGAATTCTATTTCATGGACAATTGATATTCTCGATCACAATAAGCAAACGGGTCACCTCAAATTAATTGGAACAGACTTGTCTCTTGGCTCTCAACGACAGTGACGCACCCATTTTGGTCGGTTAGAAATTATCTAAAAATCAAGTTCCTGTCGTTAGTATAGTTTCAACCGAAGTGAAAATGGGCGAACCGAGATTTAGAAAAAGTGTCACAAAGATGTAACCAAAAGAAACCGAGAGTATCTTTCTCCCTAGGAATTGAAAATTGAGACTTGTGAATGGTTATGAAAATATTGGGGTTGCAATGATTAAGAGTGGTGAACAAGAACGGAACAAGAAATAACTTGTATTGCAAATAATAAAAGGTGCTTGGTCTTGAGTTGAAGTATAATGTGTCCCTATGATCACCACTAATGCCAATTATGAATGGTTCACATGTAAGGAATCAAATCCACTCTGTCTAATGGTCGAGTGGGAAGAATTAACCTCGTTCCATAAGCCCTGGGCTACTTACTAATGCGAAGGACCAAGGTCTTTGTGAACAAGAATTAGAGCCGTCAAAACGAGTCGCGACTCGCGAGTCGACTCGGATCGCTCGTAAATATGGACGATTCGAGCCACTGAAATCACAGCTCATTTAAAAGCGGGTCAATTTGGCTCGGATCATATAACTCGCGAGTTAGACGGGTTTGGGTCGAGCGGGCACGGGTTGGCTCGTCTAACTCATTTTTCTTTTTTCCTATTTTTTAATATATAAAATCTATTTTAGTACATAAATTTTATTTTTTTAATTAACTTTTTAAATTTTTATATAATTTAATATGAAAATATATTCATAGATGATGAATATTTTTTATTTTGTATGAATATGAAGTAAAAAAGACTGAAATTAAATAGTAATTTTAATTTTTAAGAAAAACAAAATAAAAAACAAGTTAAACGAGTCAGCTCGTTTAAAATACGGGTCAACTTGTTTTTCAGATTTTGACTCGTCGCTTGGACGGGTTGGCTCGTATTTGGCCCGCTTGCCCATTTCACACCTCTAACGAGAATAACCCATCGAGTTCACCTCATTAAGGTCCACTCATCACTAGCAAAAGCCTAGCGTCAACGAAACGATTTTAACCTTATCCTTAACCCATTATTTTCCTTAAAGATTAGTGACTAAGATCATCTACACTGCAACCCATGACCAAGCCACAAGAACAATACTTCATAGTTATAAGAAACAAAATATCAAACATTTGGTGTGCATAATAAAAAGACATCATGAATAGCAAGAGAAATTAGCAAATTAAAATAACTAATAAAGTAAATCAAAAAGAGAATTAGCAATTATCAATAATTGAGCAAGAGAACAACAATATATCATAACAAGAATTAAATTTAAGCAAGATAAAAATAAGAACATAAGAACAAGAGAGATAGAATTGAGAACTAGATAATTAAATGAAAGAAACAAGTATAGATTGCATTAATTAAACAAGAGTAGCATCAAACAAACATTCAAACACTGAAATTAAGTAAGATTAATGGCTAGTGTGGCTGGAAATTGAGAATGAAAATGAAGAACAAAAGAGAGAAAATGAGAGAGATGGAAAACTCTCCCAAAAACTCTCTATAACTAGTTAAAATCCTAATGGGTGAAGTATGCCTTATATTTCAGCTATCCCCTTGATGAACCCATATTTCATGATAAAAATATGTATTATATTTGATGGGTTTATTGATCTAAATCCGCATAGTTGCTTGTGAATAGCCATGTTTGTGAATCTTTGCTATATTTGTTCCAATTGAGAAATACATGCTAAATTAGTCTAGAATTGAGTAGAAATTGTACAATTTCATCCCACTTGGTGCCTTGATGTGTTTTCTAGTATATTTCAGGACTTTAGGAATTGAAAAGTGCTTGAGAAAGGCTAAGGAAGACAGCAAAGGATTCATGAAGAGAAGCCAAAAGAGAGGAAGCTGCCAGACTAAGTTGCGTATGCAATTTTATATAGTGCGTATGCAACTTTCTCCTCCGCAGCATCCAGAGAGCTCTCTGGACAGAGTTGCGTACGCAACTCCAAAAAATTGCGTACGCTACTTTACGCTGCAGAGTGATAGTAAAAGAAGG
>JASCZI010030502.1:14877-37413 GCA_036250425.1 Stylosanthes scabra | reverse complement strand
ACAACTGAAGCACAAGGCATACTCACACATTAGGATCAATTGTAGAGATTAGAATAGTTTAGGGAGTTTTTGGGAGTATTCTTCATACCTCTCATTTTCTCTCTTAGGTTCTTTAATTTCTCATTCAATTTTCAGCCATCACTAGCCAAACTCCTTCTTTTAATTCATGTTTGAGTGCTTGTTTAATGCTACTCTTGTTTAATTAATGCAATTTACGTTTCCTTGTTTCATCCATTTCTCTATTTCTCAATTCTAGCTTTTATGTTCTTATGTTCATATTTTATTCTTGCTGAATTTTATTTTCTCTTATGATCTATTGCTATTTTGTTGGTAGATTATTGATAATTGTTAGTTCTCTTTCCTATTTACTTCATTAATCATCTTGCTTGTTGATTTCTCTAGTCATTTACCATGTCTTTTTACTACGCCCGCCAAGTGTTTGATATCTTGTTTCTTATAGATATGGAGTAGTTTTCTTGTGCCTTGGTCATGGGTTGAAGTGTGGATGATCTTAGCCACTAGTCCCTAAGGAAAAGAATGGGTTAAGGTCGGGGTTAAAACTGTTCCATTAACGCGACGCCCCTGCCAACAGTATGGGGATCTTAAATGAGACATACTCAATTAGGGCTAATGAACCATTGGTGAGTTGTTCCTGGTGACGCAGGATTTACTCGAGTCTGTTGAGACCTAGGTCCCCCGCTGTTATGTATGCCTAGGACTTTCGGAACGAGGTTAACTTCCACCCATTTGACAATTAGACAGAATGTGCTTTGTGTTTTACGTGACAACCATTCATAACTGGGATTAGTGGTGATCATAGGGACACATTATACTTCAACTCAAGACCAGGCACCCTTTATCATCATCAGTTTTATCCAATTATTTTTCTTGCTCTTGTTACCAATACCCAACCATTGCAACCCCCCATTTTCACAACCATTCGCGAGCCACAATATTTCAATTCCTAGGGAGAACGACCCGAGTTTAATACTTCGTATTTTCAATTGGTTGCAAGCTTTGTGACACCTTTCTTTGTTGACTAACCCCACTGCCAATCATACAATTGGTTTGGATTTCTCTACAACGATAATCTATTTTCAAAATTAAGGAATTCCGAACCGGTCGCAAGAGCAGCCACAGGGCGTTTGTCAAATGGCGTCGTTGCCGGGGAGTTGAAAACATGTGCGCCTGTTCTTGGTTGTTTGTAGAAATGTTGATATTATGAATATGTTAGTTTGTAAATATTTAGGATATAATTGTTAGTTTGTTAGATAGTTTCTTATTTTTACTTATGAGTTGTCTGTTAAATGCTAAGATCGAACTCTAATCCTAGCTGGCTGCTTTTTGATCCTGAAATTGAAAGAACTCTTAGACGTGCAAGGCTAGTTAGGCATAGACTCGAGTTTGAGAACAACTTGCGTTCTCAAAACAAAAATCTGGCATCCGAAAACAATTCTACATACTCATCTGATTCTGAT
Source organism: Stylosanthes scabra (assembly GCA_036250425.1). Taxonomy (NCBI): domain Eukaryota; kingdom Viridiplantae; phylum Streptophyta; class Magnoliopsida; order Fabales; family Fabaceae; genus Stylosanthes; species Stylosanthes scabra. Next base: position 35,935 of record JASCZI010030502.1, on the reverse strand, counting down.
TGTGATATATTTTCTTCTTCTGACACAGGTACCTCCACCATGGGAGACCTTCCGAGGACTACTTTGAAACAAGTGGGCGGAGCAAGTATGGCTCTGGAAAATCATCTGGTTCGATTTCAAGAGCTGAATGAGAATTTTGAACTAAAATCTGGGTTGACTAATTTGCTTCCGCGATTCCATGGAATGCCGGGTGAGGATCCGATAAAGCATCTGAAGGATTTTGATGTTATCTGTGCTACCACCCGAAGGACTGGGGATGATGAGGATGCAGTGAAAGCCTTTGCTTTCCCCTTCTCTTTAAAAGGCAGAGCCAAAGACTGGTACCATACTCTGCACGGGGAAGTGACCGCAGATTGGACAGTTTTTAAAAGAAGGTTCCTTGAAAAATACTTCCCACCATCGAGAACTAATGCCATCAGAAATGAGATCTCAGGGATTACCCAACTGCGTGGGGAAACGCTGTTTGAGTATTACAAGCGTTTTAAGAAGTTACTGACCTCATGCCCTCATCATGCAATTTATGACCTTCTTTTGATAAACTACTTCTTTGAGGGATTGACTCCGAATGACAAGTCTATAATTGATGCCTCCGCAGGAGGAGCTCTGATGAACAAAACCACCGAAGAAGCTTGGGAACTGATAGAGTTGGTGGCTGATAACAATCAGCACTTCAAAACAAAAGCCACATCAGCTGCCAAGGGAGTTTATGAAGTTATACCGTCTGAATCCATCATCCTTGTGAAGTCTTTGGTTGATATAGCTGCTTTGTTAAAGAAGATTAAAGAAGGACAGCAAGTGACCCCAAAACTCTTGACATAGCATACCAACGCCCCTCAACAACAGCCGGTCAAGCATTGCGGCATATGCTCATGCAACTCTCACCATATCGATGAATGCCCTCAATTGCAAGAAGACAACACTGTTGCAACATCTCACAATTTCTATGAGAACCAACAATCGCCACCCAATAACAGACAATATTATACTCAACCTCAAGGGTGGCGTGATAACCAACAAAACCGGTAGAATTCACCTCAACAACCACAATAAACCCAATTCCGCTAACCGTACACATATAGCCAAACCCAAAACTCACAAAACCCAATATATCAACCACCTCATGCTAGACAAACCTATCCACCACCAAAAACCCCTCCATCCAACTATGAAGAAACCCTTCGAGCTTATCAACAAGATAGTAGGGAAATGAAAGAAATTCAGAAAAGATTTGAGTCCCAACTTTCTCATATTACCGATTTGCTCCATAAATTCACCAACCAACCAACTGCCAATCCACAATATCAACCGTTTACCTCAAGTTCGTTACCATATCAACCTCTTCCGAATCCCAAAGGAGGTATAAATATGGTCCACAATGAAGTAGCCCAAGAGGAAGAGGAAGAAGAAGAAGATGAGGAGGACGAAGGAGAAGATGACTGGTTGTACGAACTATTGGCTAAATTAGCGAGTTCAGATGATTTCGATGATGAGGAAGAAGAAGAAGGGGAAAAAATTGTTGTGAAGCAAGATGAAGAAGAGACATTCTTCATAGCCACTATTTTTGGTGGTGGAAAGAAGGTGGAGCATGAGATACCAATCAAGTGTGAGGATCCCGGTTCGTGTTTGGTTACTTGCAAGATAAGAGGGATAGCTAATCGGGAATGTTTGTGTGATCCCGGAGCTTGCGGAAGCGTCATGCCCTTTGAATTATATGAAACCTTGGACTTAGGACCGTTGAATAAGTCCAAGGAAGTTTTTACTGTGGTGGATGCTAGTATTGTATCTGTGAACGAAATTGTCGAAGATGTTTTGGTCAAAGTGGGAGAGTTGACAATTCCGGTGGATTTCTATGTCATCATGCCCACTAAAGGTGATAAAGGTGGAAGACCCCAAGTCTTGTTAGGAAGACCTTTCTGAAAACAGCAGGGTTCAAGCTCCAATATGACGATGATACTTTCACCTTTTCTGTGGGAAAAATTACTGAAATGTTCCCTATCACTCCTCCACCAACACCTCGAAAAAAGAGTGTGCATCATTTCCAAGTTTGTGGAGGAGAAGCTCAGAAGATCAATGCCATGAAGAAAGTCAAGAAGAAAGAAGAGGAATGTCGGAAGGAAGAAGACAAGCCGAAACAGGGGTTGAGAGTTGCTCCCCCTCCTCTGAAGAAGAAGGAAAAGAAAGAGGGCTTGAAGCCGGCAAAGAAAAAGAAGAAGCATAAAGAGATTAAATCAAGAAAGAATAAGAAGCATCAGGAAGATGAAGATGAGGAAAAAATAGCATTGAAGTGCTCAAGTTTTGGAAACTTGCTGGGTAAGCTAAAGAAAATTGGGAAGGCACTTCGCAACAATTAGAAAATGGATGCCCATTTGGTGAAGGATCAGTCCAAGTGGAAGTAAGGAAGCTACCATGCAACAATTACCAACTTAAGGACACTAAACAAAAGTGCTAGGTGGGAGACAACCCACCATGGTAAAACTCTCCAATCTCATCCATTTTCTTACATTTTGTACATAGTTGTTATGTGAAGAAGATTGGTTCGCTTTTGGTAGTTTATGCATCATAAAAGAAAAGGGGTTGGACATTAGGTGTACATAGCGTGGTTAGGTCCAAAACCCTTTGGAAAATGGACGATAGGGACAAAGGAATAGAATTATGCATTCTTCAAGCATGGATTTTGAAAAACTTGACATAAAAACTCAATTCTGTTCCCCTATGTTGCGTACGCAACCCATGCAGCCTTACAGCAGTGCGTACGCAACTTACCTGTCACCACAAAAATATTTGATTCTGTCCTAGAGTTGCATACACAAATTTCTAAGTTGCGTACGCAACTTCCAAAAATCCATGGACAGAGAGCTCACTTCGAGGGGTTGCGTACGCAACTCTGCCTTGACCCCAAAGTTACGTACGCAACAATGGCCCAAAGGACCATTATGCGTGTTTAAACACGCTGAAGCTCGTCCCTCACCCATCATTTTTCATTCCTTTCAATCTTAAACTCTATTTCTCTCTTCCTTAAACCCTAGCACACACCCCACTTCACCTTAATTCATCTTTATCATCATCATTCATCATCATCATCCTCAAGTAAGTCATCATGTGCTTATCTCTCTCTCATTCTTTTTTTCTCACTCTTTATTCATATGATCATCATGTACATAGGTTGCTATTAGCATTAGAATAGTTAGTGCACTAGGATTAGAAGACCAATTGCATGTTGCTTGTTGTTTATTAATGTTTGTTGATTGATAATGATGAATTTTTATTGGTGATTTTGGGTTGAACACTTGGTTTATGCACAAAATCCTTGTTTTGCAAAAACCGCACAACTAGTATTCGACGAAATTCCCCAAAGCAAAATTCTTCTCAATTTTGGTTTAATCCATGCTTTGCAATAAGTCTTATGCATTGTTGTGATGTTTGAATGATTTTGGTACCAAAAATTGAGTGAATTAGCAATTAGAAGTTCACTATATGGTTATTGTGTGTACTTGGTCATATTCACAATGGTTGTTATCATAGCTACTATCACTTGATTGCTTGAGAAATTGCTCTAATGTTAGCTTTGATTTCCATCATAGAATCATTAACCATGAACTTAATCATCATTCATCATCATGCATGCCCAATATTGTTGCATACATTGGGTGGAATTGGTTGCCTAGATTGCAATTTAGAGTGTTGAAATATCCAAGTACTAGAGCTCTTCTATAAAGAAATTGACTATTTGAATGCTCATAGCTTCCCTTCAATATTGTATGGGTGATAATTCTAGTACTTGTTTAATCGCTTAATGCCTCCTCTTGCATGATCTCACCCATGTACATTCCTCATTTTGTAGATGGAAAGCAAAGGAAAAGGTGTTGCAAGGCAACCATCCAGAAGAACCCGCAGCACATCTTCCCGCCGCCAAGCCTCACAAGATGCTGAGAGGTTCGAAACCCCAGCTCATGCAGAAAGGGGGGAGATACTTACTGAGTGAGCGGAAGGTGATGCACGAATGAGTCATCAATTTTCGTGGCCAAAGAGACACTTTCCAGGAGCACATTCTTTTGCGGGGGTGGGAGTTCATGTACGATCCAGTGAGCCCTATCAACATGACATTGGTTCATGAATTCTATGCGAACTGCAATCAAAAGAATCAACGCGAAGTATTTATGAGGGGAAGGAAAATTCCATGCCACTTAGGAGACATAGAGAAAGTCTTGCATATCCCAAGGCTGGGGGGAGCAAGTGAGCACAAGACAGTGGGTGAGAAATATGACAACAATGAGTTGGATATGGATGAGGTAATGCTGGTCATTGGCAGAGAAAGAGCAACTTGGCCAGAGGTGCCGGGCAAAATTAGCAGTAAAACTCTGAACAAGGACGCATGGATGTGGATGAAGCTAGTCGTGTGCAACATCCTACCCACGAGGCATGAAACTACTCTGGGTGCGGATCACATTCTACTCATTTATGCTTTAATAAAGGGAATGACAATTTCCCTTCCCGGAGTCATGGTCTCCGCCATGAATGAGGATCCCACCAAGTACAAGAGGCAGCTGCTACCATTTCCCATGTTCATCACCAAATGGGCCGAAGAAGCTGGGATTCCTACATATTCGAGGGATGAGATCTTTAATGTCCCAAAGCACAGCAGTTCTTTCCCTATGGCATAAGGAAAGAGGGTGGAGAAGTAGAAAGGGACCCCGCTCCACCTGCCCGTGCACCAGTTCCACCACCAGCGGCTCGCACCACTCGAACTAATACCCCCGCATCCTCCCACAGCATTTCTTCACAGCCATCTAGGAATTAGCTCATGAGAGCTTTGAGGCGCAATGAGCAAGTCATGCGCAGGAATAAGCAGGTGTTGCTCATGCTCCATCCTGATATAGACACCTCTCAGCTACAACAAATTTTCTCCCCGGAAGTGTCTGAGCAGCAGCAGCAAGCAGCAAATGATTCAGAAGATGAAGATAGCTCCGAAGAAGACGAATCCGATGAGGACTCTTCCGATGAGTAGTTGAGCAGATTGAAAGCTATCTTCAACTGGCATCGTTCTATCTTTGTGCACAGAGGACCGTGCACACTTTAAGTGTGGGGTGGTAGGGCCCCACAGCTTGCAAAGACAATTGGGTTTATTTTAATTCTAGTTGGACAATTTACATGCTTTCATAGTTTGTTCTTTTAATAACTGTTGAATGATTGGTGGTAGTAGTAGTTTAAACTTTGCTGAGATTTGATGTTTTTGAAAAACAAACACTGTGTTTTTCCATTTTGATTATAGAATATCCAATCGGTTTATTCTCTTATGGATGATGATTGCACTTCAAAACAGGATTTCAACTGTGCGCCCCATTTTTTTGGGACCCCACAAAAAAATTCTTTGAAAATTCTTTTGAAACTTGATCATTGCACCACCCGATTTGAAAAATTTCTAATCATAGAATAGAGTGAAAGAACACACAACATAGAGAGATTTGAGCTTTAAGGAGGTGGTTCCACATTTTAAAAGAACCACCATTTTCTTCTTGTGTGTTACTTCCTCTTCTATGATTGCAATTCATGAATTAATTGATTATATATGTCCATCATTGTTTTTGTTGTGTGCATTCATATGATTGAGGCCTTTGTTTTCAAAAGCTCACTTACCAAATGGCCTAAACCTTGAAAATCACCCTTGAAGCCCACTTTGAGCCTTAATGCCCTTTTATTCAAATTTAGCTCATTACAAGCCGTGAAAGTGCAAAACCATGATTGTCCTTGCTTGATCTTTGATTAATTTTGGATTTAGTGGTTAAGCATTTCCTTATGAGAGAAGAAAAGAAAGGGAATTAAGGAAGATAGTACATTGTGAGTGGGTGAAAATGGGTTTTCGAAGTGAAAAGAAGATATATCTTAAGGCATTTGGGAAGTACATGTATGCATGAAACACATATTGTAAGCATATACACTTGCACAAGCTATCAAGAAAAGAAAAAGTGACAAGAAAATATGTTTGAAAAAAAAAGAAAATAATGGAAAAATTAATGAAAGAAAAGAAAATAGAAAGAAAAGAAAGAAAGGTCTTTTGTCACTTTAAAGTAGCAAAACAAAAGCTACTAAATAAGCAAGTGTATATGCCATAATCATTCATTATAGGAAAATGCATCACATGTATCTTTAAATTGCATTGTGAGCCTTAATGGTTTTGGGTTGGAGTGAAGTAAAGAGAGAGCTAGATGCATCCTTTGTTACTCAAAGATTCAAGTTTTCAAGCTCACTTAGCCAAATATGAATTGCTACCTTCACCTTAGCCCCATTACAACCATGAAAAGCCCTTTTGATGTTGCACACATATATACATTTGATGTTGATTGGTTAGATGAAGATTAATTTGTGAAAAGCAAGATTAGAAAAGAATTGAGAGTTTTTAACCCTAGACACTTGAGTGGATAGAGTGTATACACATCCGGTAAGGGTTCTTAAGCTCACTTCTATGATTAAGAACATTCCTTGTGGTGTAAGGCAAGTTTAAATTCTTTTTAGCTTTAACTGCTTTTGGGGGTAGTATTTGTTGTAATACTTTTATCCATGCTCTTGCATATGATTATGCAATCTCTCTTTGAATGTGATTTCATCCACAAGATTGATCCTTGTGCAGTTCTCCCCTCCATGATTCTCGAATTTGTTTTGTAAAGATTAGGAAATTCCATTCACCTCTTGGTTTTATTCACTTGAGCATGAGGACATGCTAATTTCTAAGTGTGGGGTATTTTAATGAACCCATATTTCATGATAAAATATGTGTTATATTTGATGAGTTTACCGATCTAAATACGCATAATTGCTTGTGAATAGCCATGTTTGTGAATCTTTGCTATATTTGTTCCAATTGAGAAATACATGCTAAATTAGCCTAGAATTGAGTAAAAATTATACAATTTCATCCCACTTGGTGCCTTGATGTGTTTTCTAGTATATTTCAGGACTTTAGGGATTGAAAAGTGCTTGAGAAAGGCTAAGGAAGGCATTGGAAATAAAGGGTTCATGAAGAGGAGCCAAAACAGAGGAAGCTGCCAGACTAAGTTGCATACACAATTTTATATAGTGCGTACGTAACTTTCTCCTCTGTAGCATCCAGAGATCTCTCTGGACAGAGTTGCGTATGCAACTCCCATAAATTGTGTACGCAACTCCCATAAATTGCGTACTCAACTTTACGCTGCAGAGTGATATTAAATGAAGGCCAGAATTGCAATTTCGCATTTCCGGGCCAAAGCTTAGCCTCTTTGAAGCCCAATTTGACCTATATAGGGGGAGAACAGCTGAAGCACAAGGCATGCTCACACATTAGGATCAATTGTAGATATTAGAATAGTTTAGGGAGTTTTTGGGAGTATTATTCATATCTCTCATTTTCTCTCTTAGGTTCTTTAATTTCTCATTCCATTTTTAGCCATCACTAGCCAAACTCCTTCTTATAATTCATGTTTGAATGCTTGTTTAATGCTACTCTTGTTTAATTAATGCAATTTACGTTTCCTTCTTTCATCCATTTCTCTATTTCTCAATTCTACCTTTTATGTTCTTATGTTCATATTTTATTCTTGCTGAATTTTATTTTCTCTTATGATATATTGCTATTTTGTTGGTAGATTATTGATAATTGTTAGTTTTCTTTCCTATTTACTTCATTAATCATCTTGCTTGTTGATTTCTCTGGTCATTTACCATGTCATTTTACTACGCCCGCCAAGTGTTTGATATTTTGTTTCTTATAGATATGGAGTAGTTTTCTTGTGCCTTGGTCATGAGTTGAAGTGTGGATGATCTTAGCCACTAGTCCATAAGGAAAAGAATGGGTTAAGGCCGAGCTTAAAACTGTTCCGTTAACGCGACGCCCCTGCCAACAGTATGGGGATCTTAAATGAGACAGACTCAATTAGGTGTTGATGCACCATTGGTGAGTTCTTCCTAGTGACTTAGGATTTACTCGAGTCTGTTGAGACCTAGGTCCCCCGCTGTTGTGTATGCCTAGAACTTTCGGAACGGGGTTAACTTCCACCCATTCGACCATTAGACAGAATGGGCTTTGTGTCTTACGTGACAACCATTTATAACTGGGATTAATGGTGATCATAGGGACACATTATACTTCAACTCAAGACCAGACACCCTTTATCATCATCAGTTTTATCTAATTGTTTTTCTTGCTCTTGTTACCAACACCCAACCATTGCAACCCCCCATTTTCACAACCATTCGCGAGCCACAATATTTCAATTCCTAGGGAGAACGACCCGAGTTTAATACTCGGTATTTTCAATTGGTTGCAAGCTTTGTCACATCTTTCTTTGTTGACTAACCCACTGTCAATCTTACAATTGGTTTGGATTCCTCTACAATGATAATCTATTTTCAAAATTAACGAATTTCGAACCGGCCGCGAGAGCGGCCGCGCAGCGTTCGTCACCCCTCTTCATATACCTCAAATTGGGCCTTCAAAGGGGCTTAGCCTTGGGCCAAAAACTTGAAATTCAATTTTTAGCTTTCATTTATGTTTCTGCCAAAAGCACTCGTGTGGTCGCACAGTCAACAAAAAGTCAGCTTTTTACGTCTTTTCCACGCATACGTGCGGTCGCACGTGTGAGCCATGCGGTCGCACGAGTCAGATAGAGGCACTTCCGTGATGCTCCCAGGGACACGTGCGATCACACGTGGCATGGGTGCCCTGTTTTCTCTTTTGGGATTCATGGATCCTTTTCTTCTAATGCCTTCCTTAGCCTTTTTCCATGCAATCCTCAATCCTTAAAGGCCTGAAATACACTAACAAACTCATCAAGGTACCAAATGAGATGTGATTTTATAAATTCATATCATTTTAAGGCCAAGTTAGCATATATTATTCTATAAGAGCACATGTGAACAAAGGTTCACAAACATAGTTATTCACAAGCAATTGTGTGATTTTTGGTTGATAAACCGCTTAATTATAGCACACATTCAATCATCAAATATTGGTTTATCACATAGTCTATGGTAGTCCACAACGACTAAATAAACGTCTCAATTGGAACAAAATATGCTTTCTTGATGATAACATCAACCTTTCTTGGTGCATTATTGGCGACTTTAATGCACTCCTTCATGACTTTGTGCGACGTGGGGGATGTACTAGATTATATTCAGGGGCTTGTTCTGAATTCCAGAGTTATGTTTTTGAAAGTGGTCTTGTTGATCTTGGCTATGTGGGCTAGCCCTTTACTTGGAAAAGAGGGAATTTTGTTGAGAGGCTTGAAAGGAGTTTCTGTAATATGGATTGATAGCTCTTATTTCCGGAGGCTGTTATTAAGCACATCACAATGCTAAAATCATATCATTCTCATATCTGTCTCCAATGCTATGCTATTGCTCCTCCCAATAGATTCAGAAGACCTTTTCGATTTGTTGCTGCTTGAATAACTCACCTAGACTTTAAAAATAGGCTTGATAGATTTTGGCATGTTCATAATTCTTGGTCTGATGGTATCTCCAACCTCAAGAACTCTCTAAAGAAATGGAACTATAATGTCTTTGGTGATATTTTCAAAAAGAAAAGAATCATTCTCCGCCGATTATAGGGTATTGTTAATAGCTTATCCTATAATAGTAATCCTTATCTTGAAAATTTCCAGAGTGAACTATGCATGAAAGAGTATGAAAATTTCCAGAGTGAACTACAAGCTGGTTACTAAGATCCTTGCCAACCGCTTGAGGCAAATTATGGATAAGTTTGTTGCGCCTACTTAATGCAGTTTCGTGTCGAGAAGACATAGCTCTGATAATATTGCAATCTCCCAAAAGATTATCCACTCTATACGAGGACAAAAAAGGGCATAAAAGGGTGGATGGCCGTTAAGATTGATCTTGCATAGACCTACGATATGTTTAATTGGAGCTTCATTAAGGATATTTTATCAGATATTAGTGTACCTCCACACATTATTGAACTTATTCTCTCTTGCATTTCCTCTGCAAAAATGAGAGTTCTTTGGAATGATGAAGAGTTGGTTGAGTTTATTCCAACCCATGGTGTTTATTAGGGTGATCCGATCTCCTCATATATTTTGTGTTATGCATTGAAAGACTATGCCAACTCATTAATGCTACTATTCACCATGGTTTTGGAAACCTATTAAGATAAAGAAGGATGCTCCTACAATTTCTCAACTCTGATTCATGGACGATCTTATTCTCTTTGTAGAAACATACCTTGAGCAAGCAGAATTTATTAATAAATGCTTTGAGGCCTTTGGTGAGAGCTCTGGTAAAAAAAGTCAGTAATGAAAAAACAAGGTTTTTTTCTCAAAAAATGTCGGCAACAAGTTGAACTCCAGACTCAAATCCAGACTTATAAGGACTTCATCAACAATTTGAACTCCAGATTTAACTCTTGGAAAGCTTCCTCTCTATTTCTAGCCGATAGATGTACGTTGGTGAGATCTGTTCTATATTCTCTCCCTAGTTATACTATGCAGACTACTCTTTTACCTTCTGCTACTTATAACTATATTGATAGTAAATGCAGGGACTTCCTTTGGGGAGATACAGAGAATTCTAAGAAAGTCCACTTGATCAATTGGAATAAAGTTTGCACTCCCAGAAAATCTAGTGGTCTTGGAATTCATCACTCTAACAAGATGAATAATGCTTTCATGATGAAGGTAGGCTAGGGTCTTATTGAAAATAAAGACTCTCTTTGGGTGAAAATTCTTCGGTCCAAATATGGAGTTGGTGATGACATAATTACAAAAGTAGAAATAAAGATATTTGATTCTAATTTATGAAAAGACATTTGCAAATTCTGGCCTAGTATGTCCCAAAACTATATTTGGAGGATTGGTGATGGCTCTAAAATTAATTTTTAGACTCATAATTGGGTTTCTAATATTGGTCACCTTGACCAATATGCTAATCAGGTAGGTAATGATAATATTGATACTAAGAACAATCTTATGGATTTTCCAAATGTTTCAGGTGGCTAGATGAATCCAAACTTGCTATGTCGTTGCCTACTGATATCGTTCAAAGAATTTTGGCGATATCCCCTCCCCATGGAAGAATGAAGATCACGTTGCTTAGAGCTTATCATCCAATGGAGCTTTTGAGATAAAAACCGCTTATCAATTTCTTAATGGTGACAATACTTCTTCAATCATCCTTCACAATTTAATCTGCCGTTGGAAAGGCCCGGAACGCATTCGACCATTCCTTTGGCTTATCACCCATAATGTATCCTTACAAATGCTAAAGCGCAAAGGCATCATCTTACCAATTCTGCTGCTTGTCGGAGATGTAACTCTCATGATGAAACGATTTTGCATGTTCTATGAGATTGTTGGTTTGCAACTAGTGTTTGGCAGCCCTTTCTTCATGATGCTCAACTTAGAAATTTCTTCAATCTCAACATGCATGATTAGTTATCTCTCAACTTGAGTGTTAAAGGTGATTGGTCATGTATTTTTGGTATCACTCTTTCCTCTATCTAATTTGCCCGTAACAAGTTCATCTTTGATGGCTACAATACCCTGGTCCATGTTAGACTAGATCAAATTAAGGCGCGCTTCTATGAAATTAATAGAGTCTTCAAGAATTTTTCTTGCAACCAAGCTTCTCATCAAAGTATTGACAGGTTAATCAGATGGAATCCCCCTTAGAAGATTACGTTAAACTTAATGTTGATGGCTCCTTCATCGGCCATTCTGCCTGTGGTGGTGTTTTTGGAAATCATCTTGCTGACTTTCTCAAAGGTTTCTCTTGTAATCTTGGTAGTTGTTCTATTATGCATGCAGAGTTGTGGGGTATTGTTTGTGGTCTCCATATTGCTTTGCCCATCAATATTTTTTCAATCATTGTTGAATCCGATTCTATTTCAGAAATCCATTTTATTAGAAATGGTTGCCCTTCCTCTCACCCTTATGTGTTTCTTCTTAATAATATTGATGTTCTTCCAACCACTTACAGAATATTATTTGATCTCATACTCTTCAAAAAGCCAACTTCGTGGCTGACCAACTTGCCAAAAAAGGACATCACCTCCCCTATGATTTTCATATTTTTTATACTGCTCCTCCTAATGTTTTGCATTTTGTTTATCCTGATTATATTGTGTGTTTTTAGGAGGTTGTTGTTAGTTTTTTTTTCCTTTTCTTGGGTCTTTGACTCCCTTCTCACAAAAAAATTAAAATAGTGATTTTATTTGTCTTTTTAGTCCATTTAGTAGCATATATTTAGATGAAAAAAGTATATTTTTTTAAAAAAAGGGTAAAAGACAAGTATACCCCTGATCTTTTTAAAATTGGACAAAAATACCCTTCACTTTGCTGAAATACCTACACGCCCTAACTTTCGAGAAAGGTGGACACTACTACCCATCCGTTGATTTAACCCATGTGTGACCATTATGAAGATGTGTGATGTGGCTGTCAACGGCGCCTAACTGGCCGTAACAGAGCCACACTGTACAGACCAGGCCCGTAATTGACATTAGACAGTAAAACGAATTCGATTCCTTTAGGGGAAGGAAACCCTAATTTCGAAGGGTTCATGTAAAAGAGGGATAATAATTTTGTTTTGATGTTTAATGTCCATTACAGGCTTGCTCTATATAGCATGGCTCCATTATGACCAGCTAGGCGCCATTGACAGCCACATCACACACCTTCATAACGGTCACACGTGGTTAAACTAACAGAGGGATAGTAGTGTCAACTTTTTTCGAAGGTTGGGGGCATGTGGGTATTTCAGCAAAGTGGGGGCATTTTTGTCCAATTTTAAAAATGTCAGGGATATATTTGTCTTTTACCCTGAAAGTACATTTATGTCCCTAACTTTTAAAAAATTGTACAAATTTACCCCTGACTTTTGTGAAATACTTAATAACCCCTAACCTTCGAAAAAATAGTACAATTATGCCCCTTTGTGAGTTTGACTCGGCTAAAAGAAATGAAAACTTTCAATAGAATTCCTTACAAAATCACTCACATGATGGAAAAAAAGAATCACAAACGTTTTTTATAGCTACATAAGCAATTTTCATTTTTTTTAGCCGAGTCAAACTAATAGAGGGGTATAATTGTACTGTTTATTCGAAGATCATGGGTTATGAAGTATTTCACAAAAGTCGGGAGTGAATTTGTACAATTTTTGAAATGTCAGGGGCATAAATGTCCTTTACCCATATCTTCCCAAATCATTGAATTTACACTGTACGAAATCAAAAATATTATTTGATTTAGGTTTAATTACTCTGTTAGTCCCTACAATTTCACCAATTTTTCAATTAGCTCTTTATATTTTTTTTCCTTTCAATTGAGTTCCTATAACATTTTTAAATTTGTAATTAGGTCCCCATTGATGGTAAACGTTAAAAGAAAACTTCTATAAATTGTGAATTATCTATTATTCTCATACCATACACTTTACATATATGGCTTATACTCACCGGAATATATTTTTTCTTCACTTTTCTCGTCTTTATTTTTTAAAAATATTCTCAACTTGCATGAATCAAAGTCACATATCTTCAGAGAGATCTCATATTTAGGGAGTTAGCCATTCGTTGTTGAGATATCTTCAATTTATAAATGATATATTTCGTTAATTGTAATATTTTTTTCACTAGAGGATCTAATTACAAAATTAAAAATAATATAGGAACCTAATTAAAAGCAAAACAAAAATATAGACACCTAATTAAAAATTTTATAAACTATAGAGACTAATTATTAATTAAACCTTTGATTTAAATGGCGCTGTACTTTATATAGAAAAAGTATCTTTAACTTATTTTTACTCATTTATTTTTTGATGAATATTTCAGCCACGGACCAGATCTCAATAATCACTAATGTTATCTTTAAGGTTTTATAAACTAACAAAAATAACCTTTGATTTTATTAACAACCAAAATGCTTTTTAATTAGAGTGTATACCCATTTTGGTTCTAAGGAATTTTAAATCGAACATATTAATCCCTAAATAAAATTAATTACCTTTAAGTCGTAACTTTTATTTTATAGGTCAGATTAATCCCTAATTTTTTGTTTTATAAGTCAGATTAATCCCTAAAGCACATATGTCAGATTAACTTGGGAATCGATTTGACTTATAAAACAAAAGGTTCGGGACTATATCAAAGATGTGCATGAGGGAATCCACTATATCAAAAGTTCAACAATTAATCTCTTGAATATTGTAGTGGCAAAGTGGATGATCCTCCCATATAAACAAACTCTATTCTCATCCTCCAAGAAAAATAGTTAAAGGGTCATTGTTCATTTGTGTCAACTTGCGTGGGTTAAAAATTTCAAGAAAAATACTAGTGGTTTACCTTATTATCACTGTTATTTTATTGGTATTGTTTACATTAAAACAATTAAAACATTTAGAGAAAGATGCCAACAAGTCGAACCACTTATATAAAATAGGAAACACATCAAATGTTACATGTATCGAATGTTCCAGTATTTCTAATTATAGAATTATAATCAATTTAAGATAAACGACTAAATATATTAAAACATTTGATACCAGAACATTTGATACATTTGATACGCTTCCTATAAAATAAACTTAATTATTATTGTTATTGATTACTATAAAAGTATATGGGAAAAGTACATATATGTCCCCGATTTTTTTCGAATCAGACAAAATTAACCCTTACCATTGGCAAATACCATCATGCCCTCGACCGTTGAATTTAGTGGACGTTGTTGCCACTCCGTTTCTTCGGCCTCTCACATAGTAACAAAGCAGGCTGATGTGGACGTTAACGGGGCTGATGTGGACGTTACGGTGACGGCGTGGCAACCATCACTACTCCCCCACTCAAAACGACACTGTTTTGAGCAATTCTAGTGTCTCCCATTTGCACATGTGACGACGTCGCTTTGGTTGGGCCCCCTTCATAACCCTAATCCCCAAATTTTTGGGGGAGAACAACAACACCCGAAGAAGCCTCCCCACTCTCCTTGTGTTTGCGAAAATGGATGGCCACGGCAGGTTGGCAACATCTAGGCGAAGCGCAGGTGGTGGGATTGGGGAAAAATCGTCTTCCTCGACTCATTGTTTTTCTCCGGCGAAGGCCAACGATGAGATGAACGGAGCGGCTCCCAAGTGTCATTGCGGTTTCCATGCCGTAT
This sequence comes from Stylosanthes scabra, assembly GCA_036250425.1. Lineage (NCBI taxonomy): Eukaryota > Viridiplantae > Streptophyta > Magnoliopsida > Fabales > Fabaceae > Stylosanthes > Stylosanthes scabra. The sequence goes on along the minus strand of JASCZI010030502.1, from coordinate 20,786 downwards.
TATACCTGTCCAAAACCACTAGCAACCCGAATCGGCTTTTCTTTGGCTGCCCGTTCTTTAAGGCAGGTGTGTGTGATGGTTGTGATTAATGAGGTTGTTATTTGTTATTTCTTAATATGCCATCTCTAATTGGTGATTTAGATGAGAGAGCCCCATTGCAAGTTTTTCTTGTGGCTGGATAAGCATGCCTCCAAATTTGGTAGGGTTAAGGAGGTGAATGCTCATAGAGTGGAACATGATGTTGCTGAGGTTGAATTTGCAAAACTCAAGATTGAAACTCAGCTATCAGAATTGGAAAATAGAGTAGCTTCAATTGAGCAGAGTAGTAGCAGGAAGACTTTTGTAATGTGTGTGAGCTTGATTGTAATGATGTTGTCTCTGATTGTTAGTGGGCAGAAGTAAGAAAATGGGAACTTAGAAATGTGAATGTAAGCTAGCTTTATCTTGAGAGGCATGAAAAAAAATGTAAGGTTGGTTAAAAGTGGACTTGTAGTGAATGGCTTGTAAATTCCACCAACGTGAAAGTAGAATTTCAGTGATGTTCGAGCTATGTAATCCTGGAAAAATATATAAATATGACACATGTCTTGTAACATAAATACCATTCATATCAATATCATAAAGTAGCATTGTTTGAGGATGATGATAACATCCCAAAAAATGTAATACAGACTGGCAAAGTGCATAAGCCTAATGCATTGTTAAAAGATGCCTATAGCATACTTGCAGGGTTTATCAAAAAACAAGGCATAAAGTCACCTTAAAATACACCCACTTTAGCAAGCAAAATACAAATGTTAAACCTAGTGGCATCACTCATAAAACCCTATATAACTAATTCATTTTTGGGAGACCAGGTGTAGGCATGAACTGCCTTATTCTCTGTGCTCCGGGACCTGCTGCAGCCATGGTTTCCTTGGATGGACCTGCTGCTGGGGAAATTGGCACCTGGCCTGCGGTGGATGAAGTGGCTTCATTCATTCCAATTTGTTGGGCAACTTCAGCACCTTTTGCTGGAACCTTCCTACGAATGGGCTGCTTCGGCCTGAATCTCTTCTTCACCGGAGGAGGGACTTGTCACAAGCAAAATGTTAGAAGATATATATAGATCACTTGTAGAAGAATGAGTAAACACTAAGGGAAATATGGATCATACATCATTTCCTAGAATCTGTTCCACAATATCCCCTTCGGCTGCATGCTGTGGTTGGTCTGTGTCATTTCCAATTTCACCCTAACCAATAACAAAATCAATTAAAAGTAGTACTTAAACACCCCTAAGCAATTTTAAAAAGGACATATATAACCCTAAGCTTTTTTAAAAAGTACGAACTAGTACATGTCTGTTAAGCAAATTATACGATAATTGTACCTCTGGTGGTGGAGCTGATTGGGATACTTGGATTTCAGCTGGTGGTGCACTAGATGAGGCTCCACGTCTATTCTTCCTTGAGTTAGGCTTCCAGTTAGGCTTTGCAGGAGCTCCTTTACAGGTCTTGAAATTATGGCCCTTCTCACCACACTTGCTGCAGGTTACCTTGAAAGTCTTCTTCAGTTTGTTCCCTTTAATAACATCCCTTGCCGGATCTCTTTTCCTTGTGTGCACTTTAGGCCTTCTAATGGGTCTCTTGATCATTGGAGGATCTGTATTAACATACTTGGTTGTGGTCCAATAGTCCTCACTAGGTACAGGGTTGATGAAGAACTTGTACGTTGCATGAATGGACTCCATGCATAACCATTTATGCGCAAAGTTCTCTGGATTTAGATGCTTCTTCGTAATGGCTACCACTCCGTGAACACATGGCAATCCTGTGTGCATGACAAGGCTAAATATTTAACAAATTCCAACTTCAGGTATGCATAAATCAATTTGTTAAAACATAAGGCTTACCAGTTAATTGCCATGCATTGCATGAACAAGTGTGCTTTCCCAGATCAACAGCAACAGTTTTGGTACCTCTTGTAACCTGGAATTGACTCCTTGGGTCATCACAAGCCCATTCTGCAGTCCATCTATTATTTAGACATATGAGCTTGTCAAGTCTCTTTTACTGGATAGGAGCGAGCTTCCCAGTCTCTTTTGGCCATTCTTCGCATAAGGTAACACCTAAGCTCCTCACACATGGTTAGGATCGGCTTGCATCTATATGGTTCTATTTTAGCATTCCAGCTCTCGCACATGTTGTTAATCAGGCCATCCACCTTTGTGCCATGACTGAAATAGGCTTTAACCCAAGCCTTGGTGTCAAACCAGTTTAGGTAGCTCCATGCATCCTCATTTATCTTCTTTAACTTGTCCATGCTCTTCACAAACCCAGCAGGTGTAGTCTGGTTTGCACATTCCCAAATTGTATCTCTCACGTTCATATCCTTGAATCTGTTGATGAAGTTCTTCCACATGTGCATTACGCAATTTTTGTGAGGGGCATTAGGTGCCAAATCCTTCAAAGCTTCCCTTAAACCCTAATCAGTGAAACATCAACAATAATTAATTACATGCAACAAGTTTTAGATTATACAATATCATTGATACATACAATAACGGATCAGAACCACATTGAGATATACAATATCTGATTTCCATTAAATTATAAACCAAAAAATGCCAGAATACACAAACTGCAAGAATATTTAGATTATGCAATAACAATGCAAGAATGCACAATCTAATGCATTGTAGTAATTCAGTCTCCATGAGATTATACACCAATTCACAGTAGCATTGTAAGAAATAAATTTAATTGTAACTAATAAATTTCATACATTCTGCTGATCACTCATGAAATTCCACCCGTGTACACTAGGATCTCCCAGATCTTCGAACAAGAGAGATAAGAACCATTTCCAAGAGTCCTTTGTCTCAGATCTAGCAACCCCAAATGCCACAACGTAGAATTGATTATTGGCATCTTGTGCCACTGCGGACAAGAGCTGGCCACCAAAATACGTCTTGAGGAAGCAGCCATCCAAATGAATCATGGGTCTGCAGCCGGCTTTAAACCCTTCTCTAGTTGCATCAAAACAGATGTAGAGCTTGTCAAATACAGGCAAAGACTGAGGAATGGGAATTGCCTCAAGTAGTGCTGCACTCCGAGGGTTACTACGCACAAGTTCAAAGAGATAGCCTCTTAACTTTGCATACTGTTCTTTTTCACTCCTCATCAGCCTCTCCCTAGCTAGCCTCAATGCACGATATACCATTTTTTCATGAGCTGTCACCTTGAAATCTTCCTTCAGAAATGCTTGAGCCTCTTTCTTGCTCATGTAAGGGTGGATGGCCAACCTCTTCTCAATCTTCCTACTTAGCCAATTCTGGTCTGCAGCATGGCTACCTAATCCCCTAGCACAATTATGGTTATTTTTGAATGTCTTCACCTGGAAATACCTGAGAGTTGAGTTCTTGGAACAATGTGCCAGCCACTCACATTCATCTTTCATGCACCCAATCCTCACTCGTTTCTTGTCAATCTTTAGCCATTTAGGATCCCTCCCCTCAAATATAAATAGATCTTTCACAACGTCCTTGAAGTTTTCCAATGTCGCAAACTTTGTTCCCAATTCAAAGTAGCCCTCACCAAACTCATATTCATCGTTGAATTCTGGCCAGCGATGCTTCCGATATTCCTCCTCCGAAGACACAGGAGTATGTAGAGTCTCACTCTCATACTCATACACATAATCTTCATCACTAGATGCTATTTGTGGCTTGTAGTACTTGACACCCTTTTTTTCAACTGGGCCAGGAGCTAGATCAGGCCCAGGCCCACTTCCCTAGGCCCATTCGTTCCTTGGGCCTTTGGTCCTGCCCTGCTAGACCCACCAGCCTCAACTCCATGCTTCTTTGATCCCTTCTTGTTGGCATCACCAATTACTTCCTTGGAATTCTTCTTCATTCCCTTTCCAATGGCTGTCACCTTTTTGGACCCTAAACCTCCCTTGCCACTCCCCATCATTGGGTTCTTGCCACCAGCTTTGCCTCTCTTCTTGGCATTGGCACTAGAGTCGCTCTCAGATTCACTAGGAATTGCTTTACGAGGAGGCTTATACAGCTTATCCTCGACACTGTCATAGCCTCCATCATCAGTTGAAGAAGATGATAAGGATAAATCCCCTTCGATCACAACTTTGTCCACCTCTGGTTCTGCTTCCTCTTCATCACTTGCTGGGACAGGAACATCGACAGCGTGCTCAACATAGATGTGAAACTCATCAGATAGACCAAAGTTCCTCATAATGTGGTCACACATCCCATTAATGTCAGCATCCCCCTTTAAGGTGTGCAACCCACGCTCAAAATCATCCTCTGTAAAGTCATACCATTTCATGTTCTTCACGTTTTTGTACCCAATTTCTTCAAGCAACTTCAGCAAATCACCGTAGTTCACGAAGTTAATATCCATCGGATCAAATTTTTCAACATTGCCATCTGCATAAATAAGCAACCCATAGTCGTTCCTGACAAAGCTTCCTCCCACATGGAAAACCGGTTTCACATACACGTCTGCCATCTACACCAAGTACACAAAAAGACGAACCCAAACACAAACCCTCATATTAGAAACCCTAAGCGATTACCAGTCATCATCAACAAACTACATCATTCAACTACATTGCCTATTTTCATCATTTGGAGAGTGATGCTTATCACATTATTATCAGGTTTTCCTTTATGAACTAAATAAACTAGAGGATTCGAACTAACCTGATCACCGCTCCGTTCACGATGGCGATCCTCGACAGAGCCGCTTCAACGACAGAATCCACCACCTTCGCAGAGCCTACTTCGTCCTTGAAGTTTCAGTTAACTTGAAAGAGGGGGAAGAGAAACGAGAGACAGAGTTAGAGAAGTTGAAGTGTTTAGGGCATGTGGTAATTTCAGAGGGGGAAGAAAAGTCTTATTGTGAAAGAAGGTGGAATTGCTCAAAACGGTGTTGTTTTGAATGGGGGAGTAGTGATGGTTGCCACGCTGTCACCGTAACGTCCACATCAGCCTCGTTATCGTCCACATCAGCCTGCTTCGTTACTCTGTGAGAGGCCAAAGAAACGCAGTGGCAACAGCGTCCACTAAATTCAACGGTCGAGGGCATGATGGTATTTGCCAATGGTCTAATGATCTTACGATTATTGGGGTACTTACTGGATGTGATACATCCATGTAAAATCTTTTCAGGATTTTCTCAGTGTAAGTCCTTTGATGAATAAATATTCCATCTTTCATGTGCTCGATCTGCAGGCCGAGACAGAACTTAGTTTTCCAAGATCTTTCATTTCAAATTCTTCTTTCAGAATATCAACGATCTTGGGAATCTCTTCTGGAGATCCAATAATATTTAAATCATCAACATACACTGCAATTATAATGAATCCAGATGCAGATTTCTTTATAAAAACACATGGGCAAATGTTATACTGCATCCTTCCGGATTGCTTTAGACCATATAAAGATCTTTGCAATTTAACATAGTATAGCCCATGATGATTTTCTTTGGATCTCTCAAATATCTTTAATCCTTCAGGGATTTTCATGTAGATATCACGATCCAATGATCCATATAGATAAGCTGTGACTACATCCATTAGATGCATCTTTAGCTTATGATATGCAGATAGGCCAATCAAATATCTCAAGGTAATTGCATCTACTACAGGAGAATAGGTCTCCTCATAGTCTATGCCTGGCCTTTGTGAGAAACCTTGCGCTACTAGTCGAGCTTTGTAGCGTGTAATTTCATTATTATCATTTCGTTTTCTCACAAATACCCACTTATATCCAATGGGTTTTACATCTTCAGGTGTTTGGACTACAGGTCCAAAGACTTCACATTTTGCAAGTGAGTCTAGCTCATTTTTCATGGCTTTTTTCCATTTTGACCAATCATCCCTCCGTCGGCATTCCTCGACGGTTT
>JASCZI010030501.1:10303-23543 GCA_036250425.1 Stylosanthes scabra | reverse complement strand
TCTGCGTAACTTCCATTCTATAAGCATCCGTTTTGATAAATTCACTAAGAATCTTGGCCTCGGTATATTGTGGATAACCAAAGTCCATAATTTCATCAAGTAATTCGTACTGTCAAGGAAACAATAAATCAGCAGGGTTTCTTATCTTCTTTTTGACAAACCAAAAACCTAAACAAAATAATGCAATTGACAAATTGCTGAATCCAAAGCTACACTAGTACTTACCACAACAACAAAGTTATCCCTAAGAGATTCCTCTTCCAGTTCTTCAAAATAATGTTTAAACACCTGCCACAGAGACACGTATGATCCAAATCAATCACTGTAGCGTAAATTACAGAAAACTCAATTTCTAAACGTTAGCAATTAAAAAAATTCAAAATCATAATTTCGCAGTGACACTTACATCAACTACACGATGCAGGAAGAAAAGAAGGCTAGCGGCATTGCAATTTTGCCTTGTTGCTGTCATGACGTAAACATTGCTATGCTGTACGAACATGTAGGTCACACCATTATCATACACAACTGGATCTTGAGACTGCGGATCCCCCTATAACACAATTTCCAAAAACAATAAATAAGGGAGGAAAAACTGAAAGCTGCAAATTCTCCATTGCATCACCACCTCAAGGAACATAAAACTTAGCCAGACCTTAACGCTCAGATAAGCAACCGCATAACAGAAACAAAGGCTGAATGGAATAAATTCAAATTAAAATAATAACAATAATAACATTCGATTGTTGAAAACAGGATCGGTTAAGAGGCCAGGATAATTGATGTGAGCTAAATTTGGAGTTATGCAATTAGAAAGAGAGAATGATGAAAAGAAAAGAGAAGGATTAAAGACCTCTTTCTCGATGAGCTTGGTGAAGAAGCGTTCGGCCTCGACGGCAGAGACGTCGCCGCGGTAGTCGCGCCAGATGAGGACGCGGCCTTTGATGTCGAGTAGGAAGAGAGCAGAGGCTGCCCCTGCCATTTGTAGATCGGATCGGAATTAGGATCCGAATCGGAACCAGATCGGGATCTGGATCAGATCAAGAGTTCCGAAGAGGAGGAAGAAGAAGCAGTTAGGGTTCAGCGAGGCATGTTTAGAAGCTGAACCATAGAAAGAGAGAGATATGAAGAGATGATTCCTTCTGCGTTTGTGCTTGTGTGCAGTTACAGGTTGGAAGAGCTTCGTCTTGGTGTTGGAGTCTTTTTTTTTTTTTTTGTTGCAATGGATGAAGCTGAGGAAGATGTTTTACCTCTTTGGGTTCGTGGCGTGGCAGTGGGTTGAAATGAATTGAAATCGCTCTAGCCTATAGCCAAGCCATGTGCCCGCGAGTTACCAACTGGAAACTGTGGACCCCAACGACGCCGTCTTGAGACCCTTCAAAGTTCAAACCACTCATGGACCGCTTACATCAACATACAAAACGCTGTCGTTTCCTTTCTTATTTATATTTTTAATTTTCTACGGTACGTATTAGTTAGTAAAAAAAATCGAAAACTACTATAATAAAATTGAAATAAAATAAAATTTAGAGGTATTTTTTATTTTTTTGGAAAAATTTAGGGGGAAAAATAATATTATAAGGTGTGATCTTTTGAGAGAGAAGTGAAAACGTATTATAAGATAAAAAATCACATTTAACAATATTATTTGAAAAGAAATTGAGGGGGAACTATATGCAACTTAACCATATTTTACACTATTAGTTTATCCTGTATATTTCACTATTGCAGAGTCAGGCATAGTGTCATAGTATACTGATATCTGCATCTGTTCTTTGTTTAGCCAATAGCCACCAACATGTTCATCTTTTTTCTTTTTCTTTTTAAATTGTTCTAAAATTGATTTCTCTTTCTCATATAACATTGTCATATATTAATTTTTATTATTGATAACAAAAATTAATACATATAAAATCTTTTTCTTATACATGTAAACCATAATAAGATCATTCTATTATCTAAAGAGTAGAGTGGCACAAAAACTATACCCAAAAGAATGAAAAAAGAGTGAGAGAAAGACTAGTAAATACAAGAGCCTATAACTGTAATTGACTTACTAAGGTAGGTGGTAGCCACTAGCCAGTGATGAAAATAATTATAATAATTACAAGAGAAAGATAGTGTGTTGTGTTGTTCATCTTCCAGTAAAGACACCACTGAAGACTTGGCTGTTTCCACCAAGTGATGCTTCCCATTCTATGGAGGACATCACTATCTGTGACAATGCTCCAACTATGTCCCTCATTTCAGGCCTTTCCACTGGATTTTCTTGCAAGCACCACCCTGCTATCTCTGCTACCTGCAAAAACATTCTCAGGAATCAGAAACCATATTTTTATATATACCATATGTATCTACATTGAAGCTATATATCTGATACCTTGAAGACGTATTCAATGGGGTAGTTAGCTTCAAGGTTCTTATCTATCACATCTTCTAAAGCTATCTCTTGGTCATCATCTTGGAATATTTGATGTATCTGATGAACAAAAAGCTCATGCATTTGAAATACTACTAAATCACACTTCTATGCTTTTTTGTTGTCAATATGCACTTACAAGTGAAATAAGTGACTTCATTTTGCTGCCTTCTTCGTTGTTCTCCCGAAACAGTGCACGTTTCCCTGTTATGAGTTCTGCTAGAACCACTCCAAATGCAAACACATCGGTTTTTGGTGTCACCTGAAGCTCCTTCACAGATCTTAAACAAGAAGGAACAAATTAAGGAAGGAAGGTTAAAACTTAAAATTATAATCAACCAACCATTGTATGCAGCAAGTGTCTAGTTATGGTTGAAAAGCAATTAGGCATGACATGAAGCATACTCAGGTGGAAGGTATCCTGGTGTTCCAACAAGCCTTGTTGCTATGAAATTTTCATCATTGGTTCTGTCCACCAGCATTGCAAGTCCAAAATCTGCTACCTTTCATATCATATCATATCAAATATCACATGTAATGTAAAGCACAAGAACTATGAAGCAAACAGAATATGAATTCTAGTGGGGAGTAGTAAATAGTAACCTTAGCTCTGAGCTTCTCATCAACAAGAATATTGCTAGTCTTTATGTCGCGATGCACATATCGAGCTTTTGTATGATCATGTATGTATTCAAGGCCTCTTGCTGCATCCAGTGCAATCTGAACCCTTGCATTCCAAGAAAGAGGCTGGTGCCCTGCTCCAATACCATGCATTAGATTCCACAGTATTTTTATATGGCATTGTTTTAATTATATCCAAGCAAAGAGATCTTGGAGTCAAAATATATACCTTTCTCTAATGGATCATGAATATGTTCACTGAGAGATCCATTTGAAACATACTCATACACCAAATAGAGGTGATCTTCTCCGCTGGCATATCCTAATAGCTCCACCTGCCACAGTGATTTATGCATATGTAATATATTAAACAAAATTGGATGATATTTGCTTGTTCAAGAACACTTCAGGTCTATTTGCTTACAATGTTGATATGATGGATCTTACACAAGACCTTCAGTTCTGCATAGAACTCTTTAGACTTATTAGACCTCATCTTCTTTACTGCAACCTCCTGCAACGAAATCATAATTCTCCAAGTTAGCACATTGATTAATGTGTTATTCTGGCCCATTGAAGAACTCAAGGTGGATTTGCATAATACCTTCTGCTCTAAGATTCCAAAATAGACACTCCCATATCCACCAACTCCGATTCTTCGAGATTCATCAAAGTTATTTGTAGCCTCTTCAATCTCCTCAAGACCATATATCACCGGCCTTTCTGACTCAATTTGCATTACATCTGCATCAATGTTTTAGTCTCCTTATTATTTGTCTTTGAATAATAAACCTTTTGTTTCCAAAAAGCACTTGCTAAGTTTACCTCCCATATATTCTTTGTAAAGGGTGGAGTTGTGCAAGGTAACATTTCTGTTGATAAATGATCTTCTAGAGACAACCGGGGAATCATCTCTGATCATTTGATGGACTCTCCTTCTCCAAAGAATTATGAGAATGGTGATGATGATAATTGAAAGTAACAGGATTCCCACGATGATACCAACTTTCATTGGCCAATTCTTTTTCATTTCTGCCAACAAGGGAGGAAAAACAAAGAATCGAGAATTGATCACTGTTAACACTTAACATCAATGCATCAGCCCCCAATTCACTTAGATGTAAAACTAGTTGAATTAGCCAGTGCTATAACAGCTGCAACTCCTTATACTAGATGAAGTTCTAAGAAACTATAAGAAAATAACCGTGCACAATTTAACAGAAGAAACTAGATATACATATATCATACATAATGAAATCATGGCCCTAGCCAGCAGCTGAGGTTGATCTAAGACAACTTACTTTCTGTGGGTTGTGGAGGTACCCCATTCAATTCCAAAGGAACAAAGAGCACCCAACCAACATCAATGAAACCAGGTTTCTCAGCTAGAATCTTGTTCATTCTGAGCAGGGCAGGCAGTGTAGCATTAAGCAGAAGAGTAATTTTTTCTGGGGTATCATTCTGCTGCACTGTATATGTGACAACTCTTTGAGCCTCATCCTCAGAACACCCACATGGAATGTCTATTGGCAGAGGTTCGCCTGGAATTATCACTCGGGTGATGGGCATGGCCTGTCCACTGTAAACAGTGGTTGATATGTTGACAAAGATGTCACCTTGCTTCACATTTTTGTAGGTTGTATGGTAGAAATACCCGCTGAGGTTTTGTGTGTTCTTGCAAGAACAAGGAACTGTTATGAGGTAATCTTGCCTTGTTTCATAAGTTATAGGCTTGATTTGTGAGGTGTTAACAGAGTAATCAAATGCAATTTGTTCAAGGCTGTAATCATCACGAGTTATGTGGTACAGTGATGCAGTGCATGTATTAGCAGTCTCTACAGAGCAACTTAGCGGGTCTATGTATGTTGTTTTGATTGAAACATGAAAAGCAAAAGATGAAGTTGCCAAGAGAGAGAAGAAAAGACAAAGAAGAACATTGAGAGAAGAAGCCATGGTTGTTTAACTTTGTTTGCTCACATTGAATGAAATCATTATGAACACAAACATTCTTAGGTTCCTAGAGTGATGTAATCCGTGACTCCATTTTGAAATTGATGTCAAACTCAGCATTAGTCAGCGATAATAATAACGATTAGAATAGAGTAGAGTCAACCATTTTGTTAATCCAAAAGTGTGTTAAGGATTCAGAGTATGTCACCCTGGAATTTGCAAAGTAGTTATCGATGTTTACAATTATTTGCAGGCAAGGGTGCCTTCTGTAACAAACGAGGATGCTAGAGCCTAGAATCTTCTTGGAATCTAAGCCGGCATAGATAGTAGTAGCCAAATCATAGACAGTGGAAAGTAAAGAAACAAGATATTATATTCCAACAAGTGTCATGATACCATGGCCACAACGGCAGTTTTATTTTTACTTCTATTTTTTTCCATGCAAGTTGCTTGATTCTTTTTTCATTATGATTGCCACCTGAATCTTAAATTTTGTACTCCAACCTCCCCAATCTTTAGATGACTTTGCTGTTAAATGTTTCATTTAGGTTAACCATTGACATTGTCATTTGATTGCTCTCCTATCGATGTTTACAATTTTGTCAACTCCAACTATATTTCAATATTTTAGTATCCTTTTCATCAACTACAGAAATTTTCGGATCCTATTTTTGTTGTTTTCCTTTTATCTACAAGAATTGTGCCTTCTCTCTAATCCTCCCAAATACAACACTTATTATCACTACACTCAACTCTTTAGCCAATAATAATAATAATAATATCTTGAAAGTTGAAATCTACAAAGTTGAAAGTTGGGGATTTAACCTAATAATTAAGTTGGGGTTTCTACAACAGAACACACTGGTTTGAAGTTTTTTTTTTTCTTAATTCTCTTTTAAATCATGAATTATGTCATTCTTATGCAATGCTCCAAGTGCATATAAGCTGCGAGCAAGTTGTGAGGTTCCACCGACTTTGTTTTTATTACCTCGCCGGCTTCGAGTGATGATGCATGCTTCTTTCAAGAGACAGCTGATAGCGAATGTTGCAAAACAAGTAAAAAATCTTGTATCCATGCCAGGAAGCAACAAGTCAGACAACGTAGAATTTTAAAACAATATTAATTCTAACTCTCTGCTGACCTTTTGCAGCTTTTATTTGTTGGTTGGGTACTTGTCAAGAATATTATACATGAACTTTTTTTAATAAAAATAGTAATTAACTATTAATTTTTAAGTGTTTTATATTAAGAAATCATTAATTTTTTTTAATAAATATTCTCAAATAATTCTTTAGTTAAATTATCCGTCCTACATGGCAACAAAGGGTTCGTTTTTTCTGTTAGCTGTTATCTTTGTTTTGCTGTGAGTTGATTTGAGCCTCAGACGAAGTCAAATTATTATTGAAAGCCGAAGATGACATATTTAGGGCTCAGCCTTAAGTTGAGAGTATCTACTACTTCTGTTTAAGTAAATAACTTATTAATTTAATTTAATCCATAAAATTTAAGTGGTTTGGATGTTAATTTATTTCCTAATACATCTCATACGTCATAATCTTTAAAATTATACTCTGCCTATCATTTTAAGAGATGAAAATAATTTACAAAATACAAGTTAGTAAACTAAATGGATAATTTTAAATTTTAAAATTTAAAGACTAAATTTTTTCTTAAAAAAATGTTTATAATTTCAAAGAACAAACTAAACTACCCCCTCTTTGTGGTAGCAGAGAGAAGAATCACTTGGAGTGAAGCGTAAAAGGCCAGAAAGTTTTGAATTAAAAAAAAAAATTTATACTCGATATTGATTTCTAGTTTTGTATGGAATTTTCTTGCATCACCTCTTTAACTATGACTTCCTAAACTGAAATCACATGATATGATTTGTATATCCATAAGCTGATCTTACATTGCATGGTACCTGGCATTGCTATTTACTGAACAGCAGAGGGAGCTAACAAGAAATTTAACCTAGAATCAGTTATTCTGTGCTTTGTTGTTAAAATGAGAAAGGAGATAGAAAACCACAATACAGTTTCCAACGCCCCTGAAAACTACGGCAAGGACATATCACCCTCCAATTCGCCGATAACTTTCTCCACCTTAACCAACATATCTAGTAACACGAACATGTAACATAAGTATTGTGGAAAAATGTTAGCAGATCTTGCAATATTAACAAAAGAATGCATTCGGCACAAGTCAGTTCAAGTTCAAAACACTAATAAAGTAATAATATGTTAACATAAACAGCATCACACAAATTCCCCCTGATGTTGAGGTACACAAAAATGGTGCAGAAATATCCAAATTTAGCCCAAAGAATAAACAGAAATGGCACATCATCATATATATAATGAATGAAACATAAATAACCGAATAAGTAAGCCTGACAGATGGAGTGATGAGGAGGAGAGGAAAGATTGTTACCTTGGAAGGAAGAATCTTCCATGTACCTCTACATCAAAGGAAAATAAATAAAACGTGTTTCCAAATTATTGTCCTTATACATAATTTTCTTTATTATTAAGAAGCACCATGATTAAGGTGATCAAAAGCATAAGGTAACGATTTCTTAGTAAAAACTCAAGATACGTACCACAATTTGGGACTTCAGCTCAATTTCCTGGGAAGCAATTGGTTGAGCTGTTGGTCAAATGAAATAGGTTATGGTATGAAACTAGAACATGTATTATGCTAAAACAAAGAAGTTCACCCACTATGGTTCTCAGAGCAATCCATCAGTAGTGTGGTAAAACTGGGCGGCAAAGCTGGGAGGATTCCTTCAATGCTGAAACCAGGTGGCGTTTCCATTTCTCGGGTGCCTGAAGGTTGCTTTCCTTCGGTTTTAATACTTCGTGGCATTTGTGGTTTGTAGATGTCAACTGGAGTAGTCATAAAGCTGGGCTCCTCGCTGGGTCTACAAACACAAGAAGGCTCAATATATAGTCTCTACTCTCTACCCTCCATCACAATTAAATCAACTCATACTTCAACATAGCTCATGATAAAATATATCATTCCTATAGCCAAAATTGAGCAAAAAGACATAAGAAGAAAGGACGTCCATGAAAATGGGAACAGCGGGGTGAAAGGTTATGTATAACTATTAAACATAGAATGATAATTGCCACACATGTACTCAGATTCCTCCTTATATAAGCCCAATTTCACAAAACTCCTTTATACCTGCTGTGGGAGTGCTTGTTTGTGGACATGAACTCTGACTGTGACGAAATTTCAGATCCAAAGTCTGTATTTAAAGGTTCTGGATCCTTCTCATCTTTCAGAATCCCCTGGAAGGGAACATAATCAAGAGTCACGATCAGTACTATGGTTTCTAGAGTCCAGCCCCCTGGTTCAATTCCATGTGGGTGAATGGAGATTATTATATCACGATATAAGCAACTGTAGAAGTCACCTTTAAAACATTTATAAATGACTGTGCTTCATACAGTGTTGGAAACCGCAAAGCAAACTTTTGAATCTGACAAATACAACAAAAATGATGACTTATCCATATATAGTACGATGAACGAAAATTGAGAAGGACAAGCATGGCCAAAAATAATAGCTATGTGCTGTATGTGAGATTCAGTTAGTAAAATAAACTAACAATACTATCACGCCCTGGAAAACCAAGAATCAACTGTGTGCGAAGTTACAGGTTTCAACAGAACAATAATATTACGGAGATCGGAGAGTGACCAGCTAGGAAAAAGTAAATCTATCAGTTTATCACAATATAAAGTTATAGTATCAGTTAACATGAACAACACCAAACAAAAACAAAAGAAAGAAAAATTGTAAAACGGACGAACATAAGTTTGATTTGACTTCATCTCAAGTCTCCGAAAGACTATGGAACACAGTAACGCGTTGCCAAAATACATAGCATGAACATAAATCTTACCTCGCCTACGGAATCTCTGAAGCTCACAAGCACAGTTCTGATTCCCCTAGCTGGAAATCCAGAGACGCATGACACCTGAGGCCACGAGAAATGCAGTTTTGAAACGTAGTGCTCTTCCTGCCACAAAATTAAAACCAAACAACACTGATCAGAGTCTAAAATTCGAAAACTCCATTCTCATCCACTAAATTCGCTTTCCATTGAAGCATAATCACAGGCAATATAAATGAAATAAGATCTGAAAGAACTCCGAAATATATATTTAAAAAAATGAAGCGGGAAATGGTAAATCGCTGGAAGTAATTAACTAATTAATCAAGCTAACAAGTAAGTGAAAGAAAGGACTGACGAGGAGGTTGGCGTTGAAGGAGACGGTGAGGATGACATCGCAGTGGGAATGATCGGGGAGGAGGCGGAGGAATGCGACGGAAGGAGAGGAGATCCAGTTGCCGCGGGGAGAGCGGTTGCGGAGACGAGGAGGCAGAGGGAGGAGGCCGGCGGAGGAAGAGGGGGATGAGGTTGGATAGGGAACGAAGCGTGCGAAGCAGATCTCCCACTGGTCTCTGATGGTGGTTGTTGAGTTACCAACGTCGTTGCATGGTATCACCGCCAGAGGGCCCGCCATTTTCCCGCTTTCGAGTACAAAACTCACTCTTCACTGCTCTCTTTCAAACCTTAGATTTCAAATTTAGTCAATGGGTTTCTTCTTGTTTTTAGGTTTAAAATTGAGCTGCTCTTCTTGTTTTGGGGAAAAGCATTGGATCAACCTAACTAAACTAGGGGTGGTAATCAGCGAGAAAATACAGAGATAGAGAGTGTAGGAATAAAGAGGAGAGTAACGAGGGAAGTTTTAGTTTTGGACACCCTTAATGGAGGAGCGCAGAGCGATCCTAAAAAATTTAAAAAATGGGACAAATTAATCTCTAATACATTACATTGTAACATATTCTCAAGAATTAATTTGTCCTATTTTTTTAATTGTTTAGGGCAGCTCTATGATTTTCGATTCATGAAGGGGTGCTATGTCCAAAACGAAAAAGTCTAAGGATCGAAAAAATGTATTTACTCTAAAGATTATGGTGAGAATAATGTTACGAAACCAACGATACAGACCAATCGAGAGTCAATGAGTATAATTAGTAATTAGGGAAATAGTGTGTAATAAAAAAAAAGAGAAAAAAAATGATATTGACTTCCTATTTTTCCTACTGTCAAAATTTTCTCTTACAATGAGTTTTTTTATAATTTATTTTTAAATTTTTTGTACTTATTATGTATTTTTTATACAACATGAATCTATATCATCACTAGTTGGATTTGAGGCTTGATTTTTCTTTAAAAAAAATAACTATTGATTTGGGAAGAAAATATATATTTTTTTCATCACGTTACTTTGTCTATTAATAAAAATGAGATATAATTTAATTTTGATTAAGTTAGATGTATATTAAAATTAACTATCAAATTAATTAATATATATTAAAATATTAAATATATATTAAAAATAAATTAAATTATATATATTTTATATTTTAATATGTATTATATATTGATAACTGTTTTAATGTTCATTGAATTTTTATTGTGAAGAGTTTAATCAGAATTATTTTCTATTTGGTAATTAAATAACACCATGATATTAATAATGTCATTAATCAATCTTACATTGATAAATGTGAAAACTCAAATATAATTAATTTTATAAAAGTTATATGTTATTGAACTTAGTCAAAATAAATATATAAATAAAAAAAATGTTTGAGAGGCCTAAAATTTAAGTCTAATTATAAGTCTAATTCTACTTAGAGTAATTTTTATATTTTTTACATTTTTAATATTTTTTAAAAATAATATTTATTATTAAATTCTTTACTCTTTTAGGTATTAGGTCTATAATTAGGCTTAAGTTTTAGGTCTTTTTATTACAATTTAATATAAAAAATGTTTAGAAGACCTAAAACTTAAGCCTAATTATAAGTCTATAAATAATATTATTGTATATTTTAATTAGAAATAAATTATACACAAATTTTATATGTTATGTCAAATACTTTTATATATCTTCTAAATTATCCTCTAACATTTTATACTTATTAAATTTTTATACTTTTTAAACATTGAAAATGTCTTTTGAAAATATAATCTTGCATATAATTGACTAAATTTTAATCATCGCCATTATAAAAATTCTTAAGAAAAAGCCACTATCTTAATTTGAACACATACTAACTATATGTTGGAGATATTTTTAGTGTCTAAAAAAAAGCCTCGAATTCCATATTATTACGTTGATCAACTTTCGCATGGTTGTAAGTTAATACTTAATAAATAATTTTTTTTAGTATTTAACATATAATCTTATTCAAATAAGGATTTTCTATGATATTTTGTGTTTTTTTCTAAGAGATGAGCACATAATATAAAATTTTCTTTTTTCGTTCTTTCTAGTCATACAAAAAAAACAAGTGATATAATATATCGTTTTATTCATTCTACATGATTATTTTAAATCAAATTCAACGAAAAATAAAAGGTAGATAAATAGTAATATACATTCCAATCATAAAAAAATTATTTATTAAGTTAATTATAAACTAATACCGTACCATTCACATTTTTTTTTAATGATATCCAATTATGTGTGAAATATCAAAAGCAAATTATGGAGGGAATCAAATTTTTGTTTTCCCCGGGTATTCATATAACTGTCAAATACTCAAATTCACATACCTTCTCTAGTCTTCCACTACAGACTATGGCTAATGCAGGAGGATTGATGCCGCCTTGAGTGATATAATGTTAGGGTTGAATAGGAGAGCAAAAGAACTAATGTTTTAGCATATTATTACTACAATTTTGAACTGTAGAATTAATTATTCCTGTTTAAGCAAGTTGATGATGCTGCTGATATATTCCAGCACATGGGACCGCTGACTTGGTGAACTTTCCAAAGCTGGAACGAAGATAAACACAAAACCAACTTCGTTCCTGTTACATGCCACGTATTAACCGTGAAGAGTACATGGTTTCATTCTAATTGGTGTCCCACGCTATCATTCTCTCCTCTCCATTTAAAAATTCGCATATGGCTCTTCAATCCTAATCCCTTCCAACTCTCTTCGAGTTTTTCATTCATTGCACCATCTCCAGGGAAAAACTGCTGCATCACTAATCGCCATGAAAGTTCTGCTTAATCTACAACCTTCTTCTCTCTTTCCCGCTCGATCGATTTTCCCGGACGGGTCCCGAAGCTCCACGCACTTCCCGGTTCTACCGTTCCCGAAGCTCTGTCGCCGCCGATGGATCGAGCGGAGGTTGTCTTCGCCGGCGAGAGCGGTGCTGGATTCCGCCCCCCTCGAGCAGTTCGAGATCCCCGAGTTCGATTTTCGGAACCCGGCGCTGTCTTCCTCGTACCGGGATCCAGCAATGCCGAAGCCGAACCAAACGGTGTTGGAAGCCCAGGCTAGGGTTTGCACTGGACCTACTCAGACTCGACCACTCGACGAAGAACAAGCTTTCAAGGTCTTCGATACAATTCTGAGATCAGGTCCTTCTTCCTTTTTTCCCATTTAATACGTTGCATTTGTTTGTAATCATAGCGGAATTTCAAGTCTTACATGTTGATTACTAATTTATGCTATTCATCTGATCCAATTCGAACATGTTAATTCTATTGTAGTATTGTTTCTGAGGTTGTGTTATCTTTAATCTTAGCTAGGGGAGAGTTCAAGGACGAAGAGGAAGTTTCAAAAGCTCAACTAGGAGCATTTTTTGCGGGGATGACAATCCGTGCGAATGCATTTCCAGAAGCGACACAATGGAGCGAGGGGGAAACACGTGCTGTGAAGACTTTCTGGCCACTTCTAGTTAGGGCACTTCCTTCTGACGTGATATTTGTGGCGGACCCTGAAGGATCGATGATGGGGTTGGGTAGTTCAATCGGGCCGCAATATGTTGGCAATGGCACCAGTGAGATGAGGTTGGTTGGTGCTCTTAGGGAAGTGCTGGCTGGAGGTCATCTTGGGTTTGAGGAAGTCCAAGGTGTGTTGAGGGAAGTTCTACCCTTCCAAGAGGGAGATGGAAAACCGTCACAAGGAGTAAGTGAGGCATTGCTTTCCGCATTTTTAATAGGCCAACGCATGAACAGGGAAACTGACCGCGAACTGAAAGCATACTGCCTTGCATTTGATGATGAATTTGGTATCAGTTTTAATTTGATTAGTTGACTGGTTGTGGCCAGAACTTAATTATTTTTTTTAAATCTTTTTTGTTAATAAGTTGATTCTCAGGCCCTGCTCCTATTGCTGATGTCAAATCCTTGACTCATTATGGCGAG
>JASCZI010030500.1:4231-16538 GCA_036250425.1 Stylosanthes scabra | reverse complement strand
AAGAAAACCGAAAACTTGAATTAGTAAGCTATGCCGGGATGAACAGAGCTCCTCATCCTCAACAATGGAGTTTAGCTAGACATAATTCTGAAAATAACAATCTAAATCTAATGAGAGGAATGGAAGTGATTGATACGGGAGCTCCCCTAAGTGTTCCAGTCGGCGGAGCAACTCTAGGACGAATTTTTAACGTACTTGGGGAACCTATTGATAATTTGGGTCCTGTAGATACTCATGCAACATCTCCTATTCATCGATCCGCGCCTGCCTTTATACAATTAGACACAAAATTATCCATTTTTGAAACCGGAATTAAAGTAGTAGATCTTTTAGCTCCTTATCGCCGT
The DNA here is from genome assembly GCA_036250425.1 of Stylosanthes scabra. Taxonomy (NCBI): domain Eukaryota; kingdom Viridiplantae; phylum Streptophyta; class Magnoliopsida; order Fabales; family Fabaceae; genus Stylosanthes; species Stylosanthes scabra. Next base: position 16,191 of record JASCZI010030500.1, on the reverse strand, counting down.
GGAGGAAAAATTGGACTCTTTGGCGGAGCTGGAGTGGGTAAAACAGTACTTATTATGGAATTGATCAATAACATTGCCAAAGCTCATGGTGGTGTATCCGTATTTGGCGGAGTAGGGGAGCGTACTCGTGACGGAAATGATCATTACATGGAAATGAAATAATCCGGAGTAATTAATGAACAAAATATTGGAGAATCAAAAGTTGCTCTAGTGTACGGTCAAATGAATGAACCGCCTGGAGCTCATATGAGAGTTGGTTTAACTGCCCTAACTATGGCGGAATATTTCCGAGATGTTAATGAACAAGACGTACTTCTATTTATCGATAATATCTTCCGATTCGTCCAAGCGGGATCCGAAACTACGTAGGTGCTAGGTTCTCAACCCTAATGGTTTAGAAACCTTATTTATACTAATTAATCTATCAAAAATCAAAATTAAATCAAATCAAATCCAAATCCAATCAAATCAACTAATCTAATTCTTATCTTATCTCTAGGAGATCTTACTAATCAAATTACAAATTTATCCCTTGAATTAAGCCCTTGATTAAACCAATTACATCTCCTAATTTATCAACCATTTTCCACCAATTTATTTCAATTAGGATGCACCTTCCAGTAGCTTCAACTTCTCCCACATTGCCAAGGGCAACTGAGGCGTTTAGAACGCCCCAAGCATGAGTCAATTTGAGGCTTGGGCATTCAAAACGTGGAGTGGGCGTTTAAACGCCAAGTATGCTGAAGAATTGGAGCTTGGGCGTTAGTTTTACGAGCTGAAAGATTAAAATTTTTCGAAGCTCAAACCAATTGTCCATTATAGACATATATATATCGTTTCGAAGCTCTGGAAGTTAGCTTTCTAACGCAACTGGAACCGCCTCATTCGGACCTCTGTAGCTCAAGTTATTATCGATTTAGTGGGCAAAGGTCATGCTGTGGCGTTTCCAACGCCCCAATTGGCGTAAAAACGCCCCAATTGGCGTTTTGAACGCCCCAATTTGGTGCCTACTGGAAGTGGTCTTCTAAATTCAAAATAATTAGAAATTTTATATTTAAGTTCATTAGAAACATATTTAACCCACATAAGAACAGTTTTGAAAACAACTTTTATTAAATGACACTTTTACCCTTTTTACCCCAAAACTAGTAAATATACTATAAGCCACTTTAAAGCTTATTTCTTTTTACTTCCGAGGTTAAAACCATTTCAAAACATATTTATTTAAATGTTTTAGTTCTGGAAATTTATAAAAACACATTTATTTATCATTTTACCCTTAGCTTCAAAACACATTTATTTATACTTTAATTTATTAATCTTTTAGAACCGATTTTTAAGTATTCTTAGCAAATCTTTTAATTATATTATCTTTGCCAAAACTTGATGAAACCCTCGGCCATAGCACAAATATAGCAAGCAAAATTTTGATCATCATTGCTTATTAAATAAGCACATGGCCGATTGGCCTTATAGCATTATAAGCCACTTTTTGCAAAGCAATAGCATAATATCTCAATCATAGAAAGCATTATTATATAACAAGCATTCAAGCAAGCATATCACACATGTTTTTCAAGAAAAGCTTCAAGATTTCAATTATAGCATCAAGTATTCATTTTAAAGCCTTAATCTTTACCAAGCCTTTTAGCATATAAGTCATTTTCGAATATATATATGACCCAAAATAAAATCTAAGGACCCTAACCCCCTTACCTCTTGTAGATCTCTTGTTTAGCCAAAGAATGGACACCTTAATCCCTTGTAGCCTCGGGTAGCTAGTGAAAATTGTTACCTAAACAAAAATATATAACAAAGATAGAGGCTTTATGTAAGAAATGGTTCTCTTGACTCTTAAGCTAGGTTAGTCTTGCATTTACCTTCTTAAAATCAAAGGAAAATGGAGATGAGAAGGGTGATGAAGCCACGGACAAGAAGAGATGAAGGAGCTAGCTTGATGTTGACAAAAACCTTGGAGGATGTTGGTGGTGGTGCTCTCGGCCAAGATGAGAAGAGTGGAGGAGGCTTGTTTTGATATTTCTAAGATGATAATAGTGAAGAGGATGATAACAGGAGAATAATGATGTATAATATGGTGGTGTTAGTATGAGAAGCTAGGGTTTGATATTCATCATGTTCATATGAACATTCAAAGTGTTCATGTTGAAACTCAAAGAAAAAGGGTGTTTAATCTTAATAAGCAAGAGAGAGAAAGTTTTTTTGGTGTTTTTATGAAGTAAAATCTGAAATGGAATTGATAGTGAAGAGAGAGAAGGTTTCGAAAATGAGGAGAGAGGTTGGAGGATTTTTGGTGGTGTTTTTGGTAAGATTTTTTAATGAAAGCTAAGTGAATGGTAAATGAGGTTAAATGAGTGGTAAATATGATTAAAATGAATCGAATAACTTGATGAAGAGGGGAGGGAAGCCACGGATTGGAGTAGTGGGCAAGGAAGAGAATTTTTGTTTCATTTTTGTTATGAAGTGTGTACTAATTTTGGTGGTGTAATAAAATGATAAAACAAAATAAAGGTGGTAAAGAAATAATATTATATGAATAAAGGTGATATAGAAAGAATCAAAAGGAAGGTTTTGCATGTATCTAAGCCATGCAACCAATGAGGGAGAAGCCTTTATAAAAAGGTGTGGGAAAAAGCAAAAAGTAAGAAAAAGAAAAACTAGAAGGTGTCATAAAATGTCTCAAGGGCATTCTTGGCTTTACGTCTCCAATCTACGGGGCGACTAAGGTCCAAAGACGTATTATAGCGTCGTGCTATAATTTTATAATTCCGTCATATCTCACTTTTTACTGAAATTACGACCGGACGATTCGCGACGGAAACAAGCGTCGCTAAAACGGTTCGAAATTCACACTATGAATTTCGCCACCTTAAGCTCACCAACTCGAGCTTAGCTAGGAAATTATAAATTTTCGTCGGAAATATTTTCCTTAATATCCTCCATCCATATTAAAGACGGTCGAAACAGTTAAACCGTCGCCAAATAGCGTATCGTCGCTAAAAACAGAAAACCACTGAAACAAGCACCTAGTGGAAACGAATTCCACACTAAACATATCTAGGGTATCCAAGACCCTTAAACACGCCATTAGTTATTCAAAAGCATGAAATCACAGACAGTCACACGTTTCTGTCAGAAACGGGAAAAGCAGAAAGTCGGAGTTTCACAGTTTTCTAGCCATCTCCAACGATTGAGATCGACTACAGCGGCAACAGTAAAGAGGGTGGTGACCATGGCTGTGGCTGAAGTTCGTGCTCTCTGGTTTATATTTTCTCTCTCACTCTTTCTTCTCCTTCTTTCTCATTCACCAGTTTTGTTATTGGATCTCTTGCTTTGGAGTACACTCAAAATCCATGCTTTTGATTAAATTAAATTACATTGTAATAAAGTTTTGTGTTTTCTGAATCTATATCCCACTAATTAGAATCAGACATCACTCAAATGTATGGTATGACATTAACTTATAATTTTTGTTATTTTTTTTTAATTTCTTAAGTGAGAAATTCAAAAGAAATGGAATCATTGTCATTCTGAAAATTACTCTAACGAAGGAGGAGGGGATGATGATAATAAGAATAAGGGAGGGGTAAAATAGGAAAAATTACTCTAATGTCAGTCCCAGTTGTTTGCCGCGTGACAATGGTATGTATTTCATGAGATCACTTGTGAATCTGGTATGGGACTTGGTCGGTAAATGTTAAATCTCTTATTTTGACCCCTTGTGGTCCCTATTAAGAATATATCATTCTGGAGTGTATGTGATGAGTTTTTTTGTCAGCACGTCCCAAGTTAAATGGACCTTAAACCAGCAATATTTTATTAGGCATGTTGTGAAGGAGCTAGCATTGTATTGTAGACATAGAATCTCACCAATAGGAAAAGGAATACAATAGGAAGAACTTGTGGACCAAAAAATTTAATAATAATAAAGGACCAATATTATCCCACGAAGAGGAGACAATAAAAAAGGCCCTGATAATATTTCACCGAAAAAAGAAAATATATTGAATGATTATAAATAATTATATATGATTATGTGCACTCTCCTATGTTTCCATTTCTGGAAATGTGATTTGGCAGGGAAATCAAAAGTGAAATACTCATTCGTATAAGGTGGCATTAATGTTCCATACATAGAGGTAATGTGAAATCAGTTGTGTTAGATATGGGTTTTTTTTTTTTTTATAGAAGTGCTATTTATTTTTATTTTCAGAGCAAGAGATGTTTATATGAGCAAGTGTATTGGATTATTTTAGGTGAGTATGACGTATCTAGTGTAATTGATGCTTGTACGGTGAGTTTAGGGTTTAGAATTTAAAATTTGGTTATTTTGTTTGTAGTAGTATCCTATAAAATTCAAAGGAAGATGAATATTATACATGTCTAAGTTTTAATCTATTTGTATAAAATCACTAACCGTAACTTGATGAGTACTCAATTATGTCGAGCAAATAAAGGACATTCTACTAATTATAACCCAAACCATAGTCAATCATGTGAAGTAAAGAGCTTGACCGAATCTGAAAAAACAAATCCAGGGGTATTATTTAGATTATTATTATTGGTTGGATCAAGTGTTCTTTAAGGGTGCGTTTGGTAAGGGGACTAGGACTGAGACTGGGGGGACTGAGACTTACTATTGTGTTTGTTGGATGGAGACTGAAATTTCTCAGTCTCCAAAATTTCAGTATTTCCAGTACCTCCAGATAGTAGGAACTGAGAGCCTGGAGACTGAGACTGAAACTTTAATAATATTTATTTTCAAAATACCCCTCAAAACCACTCAATCTTTTTTTTTTTCTCTTCGCTCATCCCTTCTCCTCTTCTTCTTCACTCCTCTTCTCCATCATCACCACCATTCTTTTTTTTCTTTTCCGCCACTAAAACTACTTGTCTTTCTTTTTCTTTTTGCTTTACCTCCATCATACCCAGATTTCACGTTCTAATCTCTCTATTGACTTCTTCATCAATTTTACTCCAAATTTGGGCTGGTGCTTTTTTCAGTTTTACATCTTTTTTTTCTAGTATGAAACCAATGCTTTAACTACTCCCACCATCATCTCTTGTAACTGATACCATAACACAATTTCAGTCACTTCCTGAAGCCAATACCTTGGTTTCCCATGAAGAAAGCTTTGAGATGGGTTTCTTCAGTCCTGGTAATAACTCAAATCGCTACCTTGAAATCTAGTATAGAGGAATCCTAGTTAAAACTGTTATTTGGATTGCCAACCGTGAAACTCCTATTAGGACAACTCTAGCAAATTGAACATGAACCCTAGAAGTTTGAAATTGGGGATTTTGGACTTGCATGTTTGAAATTGAATCTCAATTTAAATGTTTCATGATTGCATGTGATTTTAAGAAGGAGGAGGAGTTTTAAAGTGTGATGGTGATAGGATTGTTAGGGGCAACATCATTATGAGTGAGAAGAATAGAAAATGGATATTTTAGTAATTTTGTAATCTCAGTCTCCATATTTATTCAATTTTATACATTTTTCAAACACAATACACAAACTTAGTTTAGTCTCAGTCTCTCAGTCTTAGTCTCAGTCTCCCAGTCCCACTTTTTCAATCTCAGACTCTCTTCCAAATGCACCCTAATATATTCCATGATTAAGGCCTTTTATTTTAAAAAATAAAAATATAATTACGTGAGATAAATTTAGAATTATTTTAAACTGGAAACCTTAAATCATAACCCGTGACACCTAAATCATGAAATCTAAATATTGGATTGTATACCTTAAACACAAACCTTAAACCCTAAATCCTAAAGCATACACCCTAAATCATAAATTATAAACTGATGAGTGAGACTTTGAAAATGAAAACAATAGGGAGGGGAAATTGGAAAAAAGTATATAACATTCACTTTTAATAAGAAAGATTTTATTACTATTTTAAAATAAAATTACACTACTATGTACCACTGTACATATCCACACATATGTATTTTTCTTCTTTTAATTTGTTTATTTGTGATGGGGTACACTCTTTCTGCGTTAAATGGAAGTGTTGCTATGCTATCATGTATTGTATTCATGTTTTTTGCGAATTTTTCCCATGATATTTAAAGACGTAGATTCTATTCAGAGTTTGAGTGTTATTAATCCTTTTTTTTTAATTTAATACAACGATATCTTTAATATTAATTAAGATGATGAATTTGTTATGATTATCTAAATTTTTTAGTGTTATTAATTTTGTTTAATTTAATATGAAACATGTGTGATGCGCGGACACACATGTGACTTCTTTTTTATCTTTTACTTCTCACATTTTATATCTCATTTTAGGATTTTTTTTTTAAAAAAAATTTTGATTTTCATATAATAATATGTTAAATGTGAAAATAATAATATTATTATGAATATTTGAATTGCTAGTGTCTTTAATTTTTATTTAAGTTAATATCATACATGTGTGTTATGCGGATCTCAATTTAGGGTTATTTAAAAAAAATCACAATGACAAAGAACTAAAACTTCGTTTAAAAAAATCCTTCACAGCGAATATAAAACATATAAAAATAATTAGTATACCGCTTTTTTTAGGGTAGGACATGATAATACGTGAATATTGTATATATTTGTGGAATATAAAATTGGCCCACACGTGAATATATTTATCTTTATATCTTTTTATGTATAAATATTAACCCTGATAGTATGCATTGGACATGAAAGCTTGGAGAGGGGCATGGAAAAATATCTTTTTTACGTGGTGATCAAGGGATTTTCTCCTCGTGTGTATAGCTCCTAAGAAGAGGTGATGGCACAAGTTGAGAAATTTGCATTTCCGGAGTTCTAAGCATTCAATAGCTTCGAACATACGATGCTGTGTTTCAAAGCTAGGATGCCGTCTATATGTGATAAAACTACGAAGGGGGAACCATTGGGAGCCTATCAAGAAGGGGTTTCAGTGGACAATGGATCGTTCAATCCGGGAAGTAATGGTAGTCGCGCAGTTGTGCCACGTAAGTAGTTCTTTGTATTTGGTCCTAGTTGCTACTCTAAGGGTGGTGAACGAATTAAGAATATGGAAAGTGATTTTCTTTGTATATTCTAATGAGCCTCATGCTTTAGTGTTTTGCTAATGTACAGGGCTTTCTGTCATCCCTGAAGAAGAACTGAGTAGGGATTTTGCCATTTTTTATAAGATGAAAAAATGACTAGTGAAGATTTGTTACGAGTCTCAAACTTTGGACTCTGTTTTTTCAGAGAAGAACGATTTGTGAGAGACAAAGGGCCATATTACGGGTTCACCGTGGTTGTTTTAAGAGAGCCATTTGAAGAGGAGTTGGCAATGGATGGAAGGTTTTCTCTGAATGAGGTGGCTGCTCAGGAGGACGCATCTTTCTGAATGCTAGGAAGGGTGCTTGAGGTGCTCCAGAAAGAAGTTAGAGATTATAATTATCTGAAAATGAATCTCTTGCGCGACGCAAACTAGGTTCTCCGATCGAAGGTCCGTGAGTTGAGCACGAGTTATGACGCGATAGTGGAAGCCTGCGTTAGTCGCCAGTGGCTGTGAGTACGGGGTATATGAGCTTTCAGTACCATTCTATACAGTGGTGTTGGTAGTGATCTTTGAAGAAAATTAATTCGCATTAGAGTACTTAACATGGAATGTGGCATTTACCTTGTCATTTTTTTCCCTTTGATTTCACTGGTTATGACAAGGTTAATTAATTGCGTCCTGTTTTCATCTAATGGTTATCGTCTAGGGTAATTACAGAACTAAGTAGTGTTACTCTGAACTCGTTTACTTTTGTTAGCCTTTCGGGCGAGGATTCATTCCTCAATAATGGAGTTGCTGTTAGTGGTTTCATGAACCTTTAATTTTAAATAATGCTTAGTTGTTCTTGCTTTTTTTCATGCGCAAAGTAGGGGACTAGGATTTTCATTCCATCGCTGTGGCTAGGGGTGTACATGAAGCTGGGTCTCCCCTAACCCAAGCCCGGCCCGAAAAATACATTGGGTCTATTATTGAGACCCTAGCCTGGTTTCAAACCCGATGAAATCTCTCTCCCTTTGGGCCAGGTGAAAACCGGGTGAAGCCCGGGTCTATCCCAATCAAATTAAAAAAATAATAATCATCATCAATCACAAAACATTGATAAAAATTTCTAAGTCATACAAATAAAACATAGTATAGTCAAAAAACACAATAATAAAACACTTTGAACTCTCAAAATTAGTACAAATTCTTAAACAAATGAAGTTCTTAAATAACATAAAACTAGCTAATTAGCTATCATGGTTGTGGGGCAGCAGCAGCATCTGAGCCAGGAGGTATGATTGTGGCAGCAGCTGGCGCATCGCTAGTGTCCACATCCATAGTTTTGGTTTCCTCATTGGTTTGTGGACACTACAACAAAAACGGCACTTAGCGGCGGTTGTTTAGTGGCGATTCCAAATGACACTGCCAAATTGTTTACATTTAGCGGTGGTTTGATGACCAACCGCCGCTAAATCCAAATTTTGTTACCGATTTGCGGCGGTTTTCCGCTAAATCCAAAAGTGCCAACCAATTAGCTGCGGTTTGCATGTCAACCGCCGCTACGTAAATTTCAGCTTTATAACCGCCGCCAAATGTTTGCAAACCGCTGCTAAACCCAAAAATATCAAAACCAATCGTCGCCAAACATAACTATTTTAAAATTTTGATCAACAAATATTTATTCAAATGTCATTTGCAACATCATGAATATATACACATGTTGATAAAATTTTTTACATGTTTAACTAAATAATTAAAATATCCTTAAGTTTGTAATATAGTACAAGACGTCGATATAAGTATAAAACAAATAAAAACACATCTAATATCAATTTTTATCCATTAAATGAAGTTCAATAAACATAAATTATAGACTAAAAAAGTAAATAAACTAATCCTTATAAAATTCTATTCCTTGTCCAATTATTGGAGACTGCGAACATGACCATCCAAACACGTCAAATGAGTTTTTGTATCAAATCTAAATAGAACAGGTGTACCGTACATCATCTACTAGTTGTGCTCGGAAGTGTAATATTCACCCGGTGACAAAATCTCTGTGAGGAATCTAAAATTGTCACGTTTCACACCATTGGGCCCCGTGCAAGCCACTTCAGATCGTTTGAATACCGTTCACTTTCCATTGGAACCTAACACGAAATCAATAGAATAACATGCTAACGATGTTAATTGTTGATAGAGTTTAGTCAATGTTATAAGCAAATGACACAACATTTTACCCCACGCTTGAACCATTGTGCAAATTCCTTGTGCACAATACTGTCTATCTTAGTTGAATTACGCGTTTGATTCCTGAGCTTCTTCTTGGTTTTTTCTCTAAATGCACTATATTGGAAATTAAATATTCCATATTTAGCCGCAGTAGATTAACTTGAAAACTAACAGTGTATTTCATGTGCATGAATAATAGGTAAGGATGTACTCTTACTTATAAAATGGATCTACATCTTTGCAGTTGACTAGCACGTGACAATGGGCTTGAAATTTCTCTATTTCACTTATGTTGAAGTATGTAGCAGCTTCTACATGCTTTCCAATCTTCGGGAACATGGTCTCCCTTTTTCCCGACCTATAGTCATCAGGGAAATCATCCACATGCACTGGTCAGTTAACCCCAGTCTCGACATTATCTTGATATCTGGAACAGAATGTGAGAATTTCCTCGGATAAATAACCTTCTGCAATTGAGCATTCAGCTTGCGCTTTGTTGCGGACATACAATTTCAAGCGAGATAAGTACTTTTATATTCTATTAATGTGAAGATAACTACTTTTGTGATTTTAAAAGGTGAATTCAAGACTAAATAATTATTAATAGAATAAAAAAGGCAACAACAAATCCTAAAGAATAGGACCATGTGGATTGATGAGCGCTCCGCCCGAGGCGTCGCAACAAGGTTAATCCGGGATTCCCTTTTTCCTTTGAAAACAAGTTTTGATATCATTGTAGGGGAATCCGAATAGATTATGCCGCGAGCAAGGACGGGACTCGATCAAAAGATGAGTTGTCACAAGAGCTTGCAACCAGTTCAAAAATACCGAGTATGGGACTCGGGTCGTTCTCCCAACGAGTTAACGCAATGGACGATTTTGGTTGTGAGAAAAACGGGGGTTGCAATTGTGAGTGAGTGGAAATTAAAATAGAGATATAGAGAGAAACTGATAAAAAGGTGCTAGGCCATGGATCAAGATATCATGTGTCCCCATGATCACCACTAATCCAAATTATAGATGGTTGTCACGTAACCCACGAAGCCACACTCTGTCAAGATGTCGAGTGGGTGGAATTAACCCTGTTCCGTAAGTCCCAGGCTTCTCATCTTCTAGTTCAACAGTCCTAGGTCTTTGGAACATGGATAAATCCTCCATGTTCACCTCATTAAGGACTCACTCTCACTAGCGAAAGCCTAGCGTCAACAGAACGGTTCTAACCCAGGGGTTAACCCATCTTTATCCTTAGGGACTAGTGGCTAGGATCATCCACATCTCAACCCATGACCATAGCACAAGATCACTACTCCATAATTATAGTAAACAAAATATGAAACACTTGGTAGGCAAGAAATAAAGACATGGTAGCAAGTATGGAAAATAAACTAACAATAAAGCCAAGAGAACAAATCAACAATTATATCAACAACTAAGAGCAAGAGAATCATAAAAGAGCATGAACATAAAATAGAAATTGCAATAAGTAAAGGAAAGCAAAATAGAAGGAGAAACTAGAATTGCATTAATTAAAGAGAACAAGTATCCACAAAACAAATAGTAAAAGAAAAGTTTGGTTGGTAATGGGGTTCCTAGAGATGAAGAAACAAGACGAGAAAACTAGAGAAAATGAGAGAGATGGAGAACTCTCCCAAAAATCTCCTAAAACTACTCTAAGGCTAAAATTGATGAAATGAGAGAATGTGTGTTGTGCTTCAGCTGTTCCTCCCCCATATAGGTCGAATTGGGCTTGAGAAATGGATGGGCCTTGGCCCGGAAAAGTGAAATCCCCAAAATAGCCTTCATTTAAGTGAGTTATGTTGCCGCCGCGCAGGCGCACCACCTCCATCACGCGGGCACGCGATGTCCTTGTCTTGGGCGTTACGAAATGGGGTGGCGCGGGCGCACCGTCTGGGTCGCGCGGCCGCGCCACCAACGAAAACTTCCATATTAAGGAAAGGAGGGCGCGAGCGCGCGGTCGACGTTGTATTGGGCTCTTTTTGGCTTTTTGTCCATTCTCCTTGCTTCTCTTGTTCTTCTTAGCTTCCATTGGGCTCTTCATCTACACTTTGGGCCTGAAATTCACTAACAAACACATCAAGGCACCAAGTAGGTGAAGATTCAAACAATTTACATACTTGGAAGCTAATTTAACAAATTAATCAATTAAGGACATAATTATGCAAGAGATGGAAAACCTTGGTCAATCACTAGCAAATATGTGAAAAAAGTGTTGATGAGGGTATCCTTTTAAGCATGAAATTATCGTCAAAAACCTCCTCATCAAACACCCCACACTTAAAATTGAGCATGTCCTCATGCTCTGTGCTTATGACCAAGGGGAAATCACAAAGAATTTACTCAAACCCATCAATGAGATCAAAGGGGAGGAACTACACAACATTATTATGGATGAAGTAATATCAAAACTAAGTCTATCTAACTAATACACCAAAAGAGATGGATAAAAGCATGTCAGCAAATGCTACCCCCCAAAGCAGTTAAGTTCAAAAAAAGATTAAATTTGCTTGCATCATAAGAAATATTCTAAATCATGGAATCAAGTCTAGAACCCTTACTAGTCGTGTATGCGCTCTGATCACTCAGGTGTATAGGGTTGAAGACGCTCGACTCCTTTTTACTCATTCTCTTCGTAGATTAATCTTCATTTAACCAATCAGCATCGATTGTATGTATACATGCATCATG
>JASCZI010030499.1:32233-58771 GCA_036250425.1 Stylosanthes scabra | reverse complement strand
ATATATATATATATATATATATATATATATATATATATATATATGCGCGCGTGAGAGAGATAATTACATTATAAAAGGAAGTGAATATAAGAATATTTTACATTAATGACATGAATGATAATTAAATGTTATTAAGCCATGATGTTACACGCGCTCCTAATTGAAAGTAAGATTATTTGGCAAATTGTCTTTATGACGTATATGTCTATGGTTACGTAGTGGAATCGTATTTTAAATACTGTCTCAAATCTTGTTACCTATACCAAGTCTACTGAGAGAAGAAAAAAAGTATAATAATAATAATAATAATAATAATAATAATAATGTTATATGAGAAGTTACAACTGTACTTTTGTAGAAGTTGATAAAGAAAGGACACAATACAGCGAAAACAATGAAAAGATAAAGGATAGTTGGGTTTTTTTATTAGACTTCTAAGAAATCTGTTCTTAGCAACGTAGGTCATCGGAAGGGTTTTTCCTACTAGACCTTTAAAGAATCTATCCTTGACAACCTAAATCAAAAGGATGAAATTGAAAGAACTAACACTAAGAATTACCTTAGGTTGGATCCTTCAATTTCTTGATGCAACAAGCAAAGTAAATCACTCATCTCACTTGAATACACATAGAAACTCATGCTCCATGAGCATAAAAAATAAATTCATCCAATAACTTCATTAAAATGACTTACAAAAAGTGTTTAAATAGCCTACTAATAACCTAGAATTTAAATTTAAATTTAAACTAAAGATATAATTCCTAATTGAACTCTAACTAATTTAGATAAGATTTGATCCTATAAGGTTAGATCACATCTTAACACCTAAGATAAGATAAGATAAGATAAAATAACTAATTTAAACCAGATTTGATTTAAATTTTAAATTCTTAAGATACTACTAAATAATTTAAATTCAAATATAAACTATCCGAAACTAATCCAACAAAGAAGCTTCTTCCACTTGGTTACTTCATCTTCAAGTAATTTCAGAATTGGAACTAAATCCAATCAACTTAACGCTCTTCTTATGATTACTTGCACTCTAAGTAACTTTATGGAAGCCATGTTTCTTGTGCTCCAAGTCAACGCATTTTCTCTTGAGTCGAACCCTTGGTCTTCTTAATATCTGAAATCGGCATAGTGTAATTCTTCTAGTATTCTAATTCTTGAACATGACAAGATTATTATTCTTCCCCTTATATCTAACATGATGAAAATGCCCTCCTGAACATGTATCAGAAGTTACAAGTGGGAAAGTGGTCACATAAGAAGGAAGTTGCACAACTATCGAAGAGATGAAGTGACACGGTTATCAAAGAGAATAAGTTTATGGAAAATTATAGGTAATCGATATTTTTTGAACCAATAATCAACCAACAAAAAATAGAACATCTGAAACTACTATTTATAGAACATCTGATGTTGGCTGAATTTTTGTTGGTTACCCAACATTTTCGTAATTTTTTTTATTTAAAAACTTTTACCCAGTAAAGACATAACATTAAAAAAGATGATTAAGAACCCCACCGCCCAACACAACATATTTTTCACCTTTCCATTTCAAACATTTCAGCTTTGGTTGCAATTTTAACCAACTTAATTATTTTAGCCCAATACCGACCCATGTTAGGGCGGTATTGGATATACCCCAATACCGTCTTAGGTCGATATTGATATAGTCCAGTACCGCTCGATATTGATAATAAAATGGATTTTGGTAAGTATTTTAAAACAATGGATTTTAGTAAATATCAATTTTTTTATTTATTGAAAATTTTTTTTCTATATTTTTAACAAAGATATCGAAAAGTTTGTAAAATAAATTAAACAAAAGTTTTAATTCGAGAAAAAATTTAAAAAGACTTTAATTACTAGACATTGAAGAATTGTTAACGATGAAGAATAAGATCAGAATTAACAAACACTACCTATCTAGTTGCTAAACCCACATGGCAAAGGGGACAAGTAGATTTTCACTATGCAACCAAGAGTAAAGACAAGAAGAACGAAACTAATGATGACACAGTCCAAAAGGTTCGAATCAAGTCTCCATCCTTATACACTTCCATGCAAATAGAGCATTCAAGCATACCAGAGCATTCGTTGCATTCATATCTTCAACAAGAATGCCCTTAACCGACGACAACACCATCAAAGCTTTCCTAACAATCCTTAATATTGTATCATCATCATTGAGTTGTTGCTGCCTACCATACTCTACATATTCTCTTTGATGAGCCATGAAACTTTGAACATGAGCACTTATCTATTTTGGGTCTTCTGATTCTGTTGCTGCCTCTCCGACTCTGTTCCTCTCAACAATATATATTCTTAACAGTAATCCAACAAAGTTACGGTATATAAATATCAATGTCGCCATTATAGACGAGATGACACGCCCGCTCGGGTGGGGATGCTTTCATCGATGTAGTTGAAAGCGCCTTATCCCTCGTGGGCTGCGTCGGTACGTTTTAAAAAGAGTGTCACAGGGGTGCAACCAAAATACCGAGTATGAGCCTCGGGTCGTTCTGCTAAGGAAGCGAAATGGAAAGTTTATTTTTGATTGGGGTTGGTTGCAGTTGAGTTTGTTTGAAAGCAGTTAAAAGCAGTTGAATGACAATGATAATAAAAGAGTATCCCGGCCGTGGGTTGAAATACTGTGCATCCCTATCAATACTACTACGTCCCAGATCGATTAAATACCCCCTAGGAGGAACCTCTGCATATCCTTGACAAACTAGCTATGAGGCACTGGACCCACGGTAACGAATTCGAGACGAACTCACAAGGGTACGGGTATGGCGTTGGAGTTAGTGATCCAAACCTCTGATAGTTGCTGAACGAACTCTCTAGAATCCTGCTGTCACCAGGACCTAATGCACTTGACTGGACTGGAGTTGGAGTCAGCAATCCAACAACTGGGTTTGAACGAACTCTTTAGGAACCATGTTGTCACCAGATCCTAATGCACTTATAACCGTTATCACCGTGGTGAACTTCGTACCGTAAGGAACTCGCCCCTATGTTAGCAGGGGTGTACGGATAGCATTACAGGCTTAACCTGTTCCTTCCTCTCTGATCTATTGGGGACTCGCAGCTAAGGTCATTTGCATATTTCACCCCACAGCCGAGACACTATAGGACTCTACTCACTAATTGCGGAAATCATAAAAGCATGAAAATAAATGGGCAGCATAACAGTATGTAAAATCGCAGTTTGCAGAAAAGTAAACGGACAGAATAACAGTAAAGTAATTTAATTAAAACTGAAGTTTGACAGAGTAACAACAATATAAACAAACAAGCAATAAAAATAAAGAGTCTGGCTAGTGATTGGACAAGAAAACCTAAATGGAACCCTAGAATCTAAGCTAAATGTGAAAATGGGCTCCCTTTAAAGGCTCCTCTATTTATAGATGCTGGAATTGACCTATGCGTACGCATGGAAGCTTCATATGCGTAGGCATAGGTGCCGAGATCAGCATTTGGGCATGCCGCCCACGCTTAGATGCGTACGCATGGCTCCATGTGATGCGTATGTATAGGCTCCAACAATGGCCTTCTAGGTTTTGTTGCGATCTTTTTGTTCCGCTCGCTCTCTCCGGCCACTTCCGCTCCGAACGTTGCCTGTTAAATCCTGAAACACTTAAGCGCACACATCAAGGCATCGTGCGGAACGAGAAACAGTTTAAAACATAGTAAATGTTGGTCAAAATAGCAGATAATTACAATTACAGCCTTAAGGAACTACTAAGTGCAATTAGACCTATTTTGTTAGTATTTAAGTGATGAAAGGGTGATAATTAATCAATTAATGCAGTGAAATTACCGATGAGAACGGGTTTCATCACGAGATTATGATGATATACGTATTTGTTATGTAGGTGGAAATCACCACAAGAGAAGAATAGGATTAGGATGATCAAATGAGAGGGAACAACGAATTCCATTATTGTCGCGGGAGATTGGAGAAAGAGAAAGAATCACAATCAGGTACGATGGTGTACAATCAAGTTGTTAAAAGGTATTATTAAATATTAATGTTTCTGAATTTGTTAATGAAATTAATTTATGGCATAAGAGGTTACATCACATACATGAAAAAAGCATGAACTTTTTTATCCAAGAGGAATTTGTAGGTTGTAAGGTTGCTTTACAAGAGTGAAATCATTGTTTTGCTGAGAAATAAAATCAACAATGTTAGGTAACCAACAAAAATTCAGTCAATATCAACCAACAACTTAAATTAGATGTTCTGTTTCTATAGGTTTCGGATGTTCTGTTTCTAAAAAGGTATAACGTTGACTAATGGTTTGCTTTAGATTCCAGATATTCTATTACTTTCATTATGGATGTTCTATAAACAATAGTTACGGATGTTCTATTTTTTGTTGCCTCATTTGTTGGTTAGAAAATTATTGGCTACCTATACTTTTCAAAACAAAATATGGTTTCTTTCAAAAGTCATCTACTTTCAAAGAAATAAAAAATATTTGACTTGGTGTATTCTGATGTATGTGGTCCAATGAAGACATGAACACTTGAAATGTCTATGTATCTTGTAATCTTTATTGATAATCACTCTAGAAAATTATGAGTTTACACGTTGAAGACCAAAGACTAAGTTTTCGATGTATTCAAGCAAATTTAAAGATAGCATCTGTTGAAAGAGAAATTGGGAAGAAGTTGAAATATCTTCGTACTGACAATGGTAGTGTGTACTTAGGTCCATTTAATTTTTATTACAAAGAGGATGGTATAAGTTATCAGAAGACTCCTCTGAAGACTCTTCAGTTGAATGGCTAGGCTAAAAAAATGAACATGACATTGATTGAAAACGTTAGTTGATTTTTTCACGATATGAATTGCCAAATTTCGCTTTTCATGCAATGTCTAAGCACATTGATGTTAGGTTTCATTGGATATAGAATGTGTTGAATTCCAAGTTGTTGGAGTTTGAGAAAGTTTACACGGATAATAATGGTGCTAATATGATGACATAAGTGTTACTGACCGGCCCAATAAGGCTCAATCCATTAGTCAACACTAAACATACTTGGCCCATAAGATTAAGGATCAAGCTAAAAGAGGAAAGATTTGATAGGATGATGAAAGATCCCCTCCAAATCTCAACCATGCAAAACTATATAAACATGGGTTTTAACCCCTGAAGGTACGTATTCTCTAAACCCTAACCTCTCATATCAGACCTAGAATCTCATAATCCTAATTCTGGGATTCTAGAACTATTCTTCACACACATCAACCACCTTTTTCGGCCAAAGTCCTCAGATTCTTCTGAGAACAACCCCTCGGAAGGCACATTCTCTTCGAACTTGCTTTCCTCGATTAGGTCCCTCACTCACAAAGTCCTTGAGACAACCGTTAAGCACTTTGGTACTTAACAATAAGTATTGTCTAAAGGAAAGCTTAAGACATGTTTGGTCTCTGGGATGACGAAGGCCTCCACCTAGTCTAGATGTTGGATCATTTTTAGATTTTTTTGGCACAACAACTATTTCAACCAATGTATTCTCACTCATCCACCGTTGGATCAGCTTGAATTTTGGACTACATGCTTGACTCACTTGGTTCTTCGTTTTGGAGATTTTCATTGGAGGAATGTGAAGGGAGAAGTTAAGCTTGAACATCAGCTCCTATTTTGGGTATTTTCATCTTGTTCATTCTCATGTAAAGCTTTGTTGCTTTGATGTTTTGACCGGTTATATGCACGATTTGTATTATGTTTATAACTCTCTTGTACTTTATATTTAATTATAGTGGAGTTAATTCATTAGTCTGGACGACCCGTGGTTTTTACGTCTTACATTGAAAGGATTTTTCACGCTAAAAGTCTTATTGTGTGTAGATTTAGTTGGTTTTTTTCTTCTTGTAATTGCTATGCCATATTGTATTAGAATTGCTTCAATATTTTTTCTTGAATTGGATATTTGTTTGGCTTGTGTTTATGGGTATCAATTCTTTGTCTTCTTCTATTTAACATTTATAGATGAGTAGATGACATCCTTCTAATAGGGGATAATCCAACTAATTCCCTAATTAAGTAGCTACACTCTTTCCTTAAAAGAGATCTTGGAAAATTTAATTACTTCCTTGGTTTGGATGCAATTCATATTCGTGGGGATTAGTTTATGCTAACTAACTCAAAGGGGAATATGCAATGAATTTATTAATTAAAAAAAATATGAAAACTATCCACAAAATATTCAGGCACCAACAAAGAAATCAATTTTCTACCCATGAAAGATAGATTCCGTTTGACAAAAACTATCTAAACGTAATTAACGAGCCATTGAAGTTTGGATAGTTTTGGATGTGTTTTGGGTAGTTTTGTCAAACGGATCCCATCTTTCATTGGTAAAAAATTCGTTTTTTCTTTTATGAATAATTTTCTGAGCGCCTAAATTTTTTATGAATAATTTTGGTATTTTTTTCATATTTAAAACTAATATGTAGGAAGCTAATGTTGCTGCTACACCTATGGTATCTTCATCTAAATTAAGTGCTAACGTTATACTCCTTTGGAAAATCCTAAGCTTTATAGAACCATAGCTAGTGCATTACAATATTTGAGTTTCACAACAAGGTCACTGTGAACCATTGGAGAACAATTAAAAGAATTTTAAGATATATTGAAGATACCATGAATCAGGGACTTCAATTTAACAAATATACTTAATTACTTATTTTAGATTGCTGGCCTCTACATATTCTTAATTATTGGGGTGCGGATATCGATGACAGGAGATCCATGACTGAATATCGTGTTTACCTTTGAATGAATTTTATTGCTTGGAAGTGAAATAAACAGAATTTTTAAGTAGGTCCAGCACAAAATCATAATTTTGGGCCATTGATGCAGCTCAAACAGAACTACTTGCTTGGATTTAGAACCTATTGCATGGCTAAAGTCACCAAATTCCATCCCTCCGACTATCTACTTTGACAACCAAATTGCATGTTACTTGATGCAAATCCCATTCCCCACATCAAGTCCAAACATTTTGAGCTTCAGATCTGCATTATGTAAGGGACAAAGTGACAAAGATTGTTCATCTCCAACATTCCCTCACAGTATCAAGTTGCAGATATTTTTACTAGACCTCTGTCTATCACACTCTCTGGCAAGTTTAAGTTCAAACTTCGAGTGGTTACAATTTACAAGCATCACTCTCTGTTTGAGGGGAGATGTGAAGGATAACAGATAGTTGTGATCAAAAGTTAGTTATAGGAAGTCAATTCAATTAACAGTTAGGTTCAGAAGATAGTCCAGTGTATATAAATATAGATCAACTTTTCACCCCAAATTTAAGGTACGAAGCTTGACAAGAACCGCCAATGCCGACAAACACATATGATTATAGGATTTTTTTTATAAATAAATAAAAGAAATATGAAATTTACATAAAGAGGCACGGTCACATAAATTTACATTTTTAGGCACCTTCTACTTATTTCGGGCTCTGCGAACTCAAAATATATTGAGTACGTATCTCGGATTCTCTGAACTCGAAATACGTTAAAAATCAAATTTCCCACCAATTCCGAGCTCAGAGAGCCCGAGATACTACCAAAACAGCTTATGGAAGTTGGAGCTGCATTGAGTGAAGTGAAGTCAAGCTTCGTTTGTTTCTTTTTCTCTTTTATTAATTATTATTATTTATTTCTTATTCCCATTACCAATGCAACATTCTTTTATTATTTTTAATTAATTATTTCTTTTTTATTCCAAGTATTAATGCAAGTTCATTTTTTTCAATGTAAATTTTTTATTTTTGTAAAAAAATATACATATAAAAATATACATATTCCAACTATCATCACCATTTTTTCATACTTTCTTCTCCCTTGTGCTTCTTTTCTTTTTCTCTTTACTTTTTTTCTCATTATTCTCCTCACACAAAATCCCTTGTATTTCTTTCTACTCACTACTTCTTCTTGGTAAAATGAACCACCACCTATATCCAACCCCATCATTCATAATGATGATCTCCTCTTGACACACCTAACAAAAGAAAAGAAATAGAACCACACAGAAACATAAACACATGGCAGGCATAGCCAGTTTCTTCAGCAAGTTCATTTCTTTATGCAGCATCCTCATTGTTTACCTTGGATGCTTCATCTTCACAACAACAAAGCAAGAACAATTTCTTGAAACAAGTGCACTGAAAAGCAAAAATTTTTTCTTCAAATGTATCTTGGTGCAAAAATTAATTTTAACGTATTCCAAACCCGAAATACGTACTCAATGTATTCCAAGTTTACAGAGCCCGAGATAAGTAAAATGCGCCTAAAAATATAAATTTCTATGAGAATTTCGTATTTTTTTATTTATTTAAAAAAAATATCCTATGATTATATGTTGCCTCACCCAATTATATATCTTACTTTTTCTTTTATCAATAGTCATTTTTCTATTAATCAATAACAACTAACTCATTTAAATAGGAGTTTTCCCATGAAAGAATTTCACACATGTTAGTTATTACCTATTACTTATTAGCCTCACTGAGAAACGTCCTTTCATTGAATCTCACCGCTATTTGCCTATTATTGGGATTCAACTTTTTATTTTATGAACGAATGTCTTTCAAGGATTAGGATGTGTCATAATACTTAGCGAAAATAATAAATTAATTTATAATTTATCTAATCTGTTTCTAATATTTTATTCAAACAATATAGATTGTATATAAATATTTTAGTATATATATTTTATGTGTATCGCATTAAAAGTAATAAAAATTCCCTTATCACTATTTGCACTCAAAATTCTTCCAAAAGATTATATCAGTCAACTACCAAAATCGTTCTTAAATTTTTGCCGACAAAAATATTCTTAATTTTGTTAACGATAAAAATATCACCAATTATTTAAAATCATGACAAAAGTATATTTTTATCACATGTCAAAGGTGATTAAAATGTCCAAATTTAGATACTTTTATCAGATTTTTAAATAATGTGTAAGCATTTTTATCGTTAACAAAATTAAGAATTGTCGACATTTGAAAAGTTTAGAAACGATTTTGGAGTGGTGGACTGACTGTTAACTCAAATTAGATTTATCTATCTACGAATTAGATTTTAGTCATTCTCTCTAAATATTATAAAAATTAATTATTTTTATTAATTTTGATATAAAAAAATATTATTTATACATTAAAATTTAATTAATAAATCAATAATTAAATATTTATGTATTTCTTTTAAGTGTCTATTAAATATTTATGGATGAATATATTTATTATTTAAGTCAAAATAGTATATAGTGCACGGTTGTTAGTAGTTAATGAAAAATAGTAGATATGCACGTGCTACACAAATGATTTTAAATAATAGATATAATATATGAACCTTAATGTTGTGTCTATAAACCCTAATTTGATGTCAACATATAGACACTCGTGTTACATAAGTATGAGTATATATTATATTTATCTATTTATAACAATTTAATAGGATACTCTCAAAAAAACATAAAATTGGTACCAATTCCCCTTTAAATATTATAGCTTATGTTAGGTGTGTGTTAAAATTAGTTATCGGTGTAAAATATATGTTAAAATATAAATATATATGTAATTCAACTCATTTTTATATTATTTTATATTTCAATATGTATTATACATTAATGACTAATTTTAATGCTGATTTTGATCTCTAAATAAAATAGTTAAAATATTAATCATACATGGAAGCATAGAACCACATTTCTCCCTTTATTTCGAAGGTATTACCCATCTCATCAAATTGGCCTTTATAATTTGTTTCAAACATAAATTAATTTTTAAAATTTCAATCAATTTAATTTGGAGAGTTAATGCTTAGTATAGCCATAAAATTAAGGTAGGATTCAAATTGATATCTAAATTAAAATCTCAATAGACTCAAATTGAACTACCTTCAAATTTATCTATATGAGGAGGGTACTGTTGTGTGCCTGAACTAGATGCACCTCCTTGCTAGATCGATATTGGGCCGCTCTCATCGTCACTGTTTCCCTCTATGAACTCTGGCTCATCGTCGGAGTCATTGGCTCGCAACGCCTCTGCCACAAGAAGCTCTGGATCTCTCTCCACAATCGGAATGAACACTGCATGCGGTGCTGCTGCAATTGTATCCGCTAACTCCGCAAAAGACCTGGTATCCCCTAAGTCACCAACACAATCAGTTGCTTCTGCCTGTAGATCGAAACCGAACGTTGGGGATCGGATGCAACCTGATGCGCCTCTGGATCGTGCTGGATCGTAGGGCGAGACGGCCTGGCAACATTGGCAGAATGTAGATTCGGAGCGAAACCACCAGAACTCGCAAGTGGATCAAGTATCTCCACAAACAGCTCTGTGGTCCGCATCTCTGGGAACTTCCTTCTATAGTGAAACAAGACTTGCAGATCCTCATCGGCTTCTATTGCGAAACAACCATACTTCACCCCTGAGCCACAACAGAAATCAGAATGCGTTAATATATCATGCCCAAACGCTTCCTTTCATCACAATAGAGCCTACGTTGTATACTGTATTGTAGATCTACCGAACGAGTTCTCGTCGTGATGAACACGTTGGTTGGATTTTTATCCGTGAAATTCACTCCCTCGTGATTTGTGTTTAATCTCTCCGTCGTGGTAGACTAGAGCAAGAAAACTATCTTCCTCAGCCATCCCACACCTTTTTTTACACCAGTCATCAAAATGATGTAGAGTGCTTGAAACCCTTTATATACTTGTGTCTCGGCCAAGCAGAATCCGTGGCAAGATGGCACAGATTCTTTGTAATTTGAAAAGAAAAAAGAAGAATCTGTGGCACCCTACCACGAATTCTAGGAATCCAAAGAGGGTGCCACGGATTCCATAAAAATACCAGAATGGTGCAATTTGATCATTAGTTTGGAATTTGTGTATATTGGTAATTTTGGAGAGGAATGTGTTTATATAGGTAACTTGCCCTTTGGATTATGTAATTAGTATAATAAACATATTATCATGAAGTTCAACTCTAATACATATAATCTCTCTTCTATCTATTTCCCCCTTTTTCTCCCTCTCTTCTCTCTTCCTCGCTTGCGTTCCTTTTTTCTCACTCGCTCTCTATTAACCTCTTTCTGTCTCTTTCCTTATCCCCCATTCTCTTTCCCTTGCTCCCTCCATCTCTTTCTCTCTCTCTCTCTCTCTCTCTTTCTGTCTCCCTCTCTCTCACCCACTCCCTCGCTCTTTCTCTTCCTATCCCCTCTTTTTCCTTCTCCCTTTCTCTTCCTCACTCCCTCTATCTTTTCCTCCATCTCCTGCTCTCTTTCCCTCATATGTTTTCTCTAAGTCGATTTTGATTGCCATCCATATCCATTGTTTCCATATTTATTATGCATAGAGTGGATGGCTTTTGGGCTACGATGATGTTGTCAGAACTATTCCTTCCAAGGATGAAGTTGAATTGGTTGGGCTTGACAAGCTTATCCATAACACTTCTTAGTCTCGAGACTAGGAGTTTTGTAACGATCTTATAAGAAATGTTACATAGACTTATGGGCCTCATTTGCTTGACATTCATGACCGGTTCCACCTTGGGAATGAGTGTTATCAAGGTCTTATTCAATTCTTCGACCATAGTGGGATTCTAGAAAATATTTTGGATTAGACTGCAGATGTTAGGTACAACTAAGTTCCAATTTTGTTGATAGAAAATAGCGTGAATTCCATCTTTGCTTGGTGCCTTTAAACCACCAATGCTGAAAATGGCATTTTTAATTTCCTGTGGAAAAACCGGGCAACCAATAGAGTGTTAGTCAAAAAATTACAAAATAGGAAAAGCTTGTCTTAAAATTAAATTAGAATCATGCATATCATCAAAATAAAGAGATGTGTAGAAAGATGTAGCCATGGTTTCTAGATCATTTGCATCACAGACCCAAGTTTCATCTTCATTCTGCAAGGCTGAAATTTTGTTTCTTCTTCTTCTTGCCATGGTAGACCTGTGGAAATATTTAGTGTTCCAATCTATCATCTCCAGCCACTTATTGTATCTTGATTTTCTATGCCAAAGCATTTCTCTTTGGTTGAGAATTTCTTCGTATTCTTGCCAAAGTCGTCTTTGAAGGTCTTCAAAGAAAGAATTATCAGCATTGGTGGACAAGCTCTTTATAATGCCATTTAGTCTTTTAAGAATTGTACTCTTCCTTCTATGAATGTTGCCAAAAACTGAGAAATTTAAATTTTTCAAGGTCTTTTAGAATTCAGCAATACCATTAGACCAAGAATTCTGGACATTCTAGTTGTTAGTCACCAAATTCAGGAAGTCAAGGTGGATGAGCCAAGCAGCAAGGAAGCGGCAGGGTCTGCGGCCACAATTAGGAGGAGCTGGGGTACTTAGTTGCAGATACAAAGGGCAATGATCCGATATGAGCATAGAAAGATGTTGGATACGAGCTTCTGGGAATGAAATATGACATTCCAGATTATATAAACCCCTATCCAATCTTTCTACTGAATTGTCCATTTTCCAGTTAAAAGGTCATTCGGCATAGCCTAAGTCAAATAAACTATAATCAGTCATACAATTCTGGAATTCAAGACAGGTTTATTTGATCCTCTGTTTCTTTCAAAATCATGAAGGATAACATTAAAATCTCCTACTAAGCACCACAAAAGATTATGGCCCAAATGAATGGATTTAATTTTATCCCAGAGGTCTCTACGATTCATTCTTTGGGGGTTGGCGTGGACGGCAATGAAGGCCCAAGGAGGAAAGTTAGCACCACAAACTTTCATAAGGATGAACTGCCTGTGTTGCTTTAGATCCTCAACTTTCCACTTAGTAGAATCCCATAGACACCAAATGCCACCTGAAAAACCCTAGCCTCTTCAACAATACAGCCATCAAAATCAAGCTTACTTCTAATTTTCTAGCCTTTTTCACCATTAACATGAGTCACTAACAGCATCAAAAAACTAGCATCAAATTCTCGTTTTAAATCCCTAATGAAATTAACAAAAGCTTTACTACCGGTTCCTCTACAATTCCAAGCTATCAAATTCATTAGTAACATATAAGAGAGAAGGATGGTCACGAGAGACCAAGATCAAGCCTGGGCATTGGCCCTAGTCGTAGATTTCCCCTGGTCAATATCGATCTGCTTCGATCCCATGATATTATGATGTGCAACAATCATATTTATATAAGGGGGTTTACTTTTTACATTTACTTTTCCTACCTCGGACTCCGCTCCATCTCCCTTGTTAAATTTTAAGAGCAAAGGGTTTTGGGTTAGGAAGATATTTTTGACAACAACGTCGTTTAGAGGGTGAGGAATCATCTTTGACATTTCAAAAGCTTCAGCTTGTTCTCGTCGCAATCTGCCTATCTCTTCCAGGATAATCTTGTTCTGCATCTCTAATTCTTCATTCCAAGAAGACGATTATTGAGACTGTGGGGCCGTGGAAAGTGTTGAATCGACAACAATGTGTTGGTCATTGCTTCTATGCTTTCCTTTAGGTTTACGGGTTTCTGGTGACGGTCCATTTCAGGGAGGACCTTGCTTTTGGGCTCGAGAGTTTTTGCCAGTCCCGGGCTTCAAAATCTTCTTTTGGATTTGGTTGCTAGATCCTTGTTTTTGGGCCTTCTGGGTCGTCACTACTTTGGGTCCAGTTTGCATGGGAATAGGTTGTGAAACCTCATTGAAAGTTACGTTTTCTTACGAAATTTTCTCTTCCTCATCAGTGCTTTCATGAATGAGTTCCTCAAAACTTGTACTAGATTCGTTGTTTAAATTATTGCCTTCTTCCCCATTAGGAAAAGAATTTCTATGATTATAGCCCCCTCAAGATCCGATCTTGCCTTTCTCATTTATTCTTATAATCTCACGCTTAACTAGCATCCATGGACCAAAACCAGGGTCCGCATGGTTATCTTTCGAAGGATTTGATTTTGATGGAGCATGTTATGCACCATTATTAGCATTAATTTCCAGATTATGATCCATTCATGCCTCATTGGTCGCTATGGTGGTTTGAGCTCCAGGTTGGTTTCCCGGCACCGGTGGAGTCTCCAATAGGGGTAGCACAACTAACCCTATATTCGTGGGTATTCAATCCGATCGACCAACCCGCTTGGATCGGGTTTCCAACCCTACCCGCAGCTGAGCGGTTTGTGGGAGGAGCATGTTTGCTTGCGGGTAAGGTAGGGTTAGAATTTAGGTTCAACCCTAACTTCCCAACCCGCACATCATATATAATACATAATTTTATAAAAAAAAATTCTAGTATTGGGGATAGAACAGATGACCTCTTATTTATACATAAAGACCTTAATCCCTCTACTATCTTTTTTAGTTGGAATTTTTATACATTGAAAATGTATAAACCTTCTTTCAATTACTTATATGATGGTTTTGGAACAATTGGAGAGCTTATGGAATTCAATGATGTTATTTGTATTTGTGTTGAAAAATTTGAGCAAAGAATTTTAGAATAGAACAATTTTATAGTTAGTTGTTTGTGATTTGATTGTGTTTTTTGAGTTGTAATTATAAATTGTATGCTTGACATATTGTGATATTTTTACAAAACTTCTAATTGTGTTTGTAATTGTTTAAGTATTTGCTTTTTTTCTCTTCCTGCAGGTTGAGAGCGGGTAGGGTTAGGGTTAGGAGATTCTCAACCTGCGAGCAGGATAGAGTTGAATTTTAAATGAAACATTAACCCACGGGTAGGGTTAGGGTTGGGACTAAACCCTACCCTATCCTACCCTACCCATTGCCAGGTATAGTCTATGAGCAGTGTTCCGCCTGGTGTCCATATTTGCCATAGGAAAAGCAAATTAGATGTAAACCTTCATACTCTATATTGAGAGTTAGCCGCAGAATATTTATGTGAGGAATGAGTTGTTTAGATAAATCTATTTCAACGCAAATTCTTGCGAATTTCCCTCTGGAATGAATAGATAGATGTAGTCTTGTCAATCTTGAGCATTGGACCAATTGCTGAACCTAGGTCCTAGGGTTGAGCATGGGTCGCGGGTACTCGATTACCCGTCCAGACCAGATCCGAACCAATTATATTGGTTCAGTACCCGTCGGGTAATCAGGTCCAATCCGATAAGATCCAATGTAATATTGGTCCGGGCATTGATTTTGGGGTAGTGGAACCTGAACCAACTTGAATACCCGATTACCCATAAAAATATATATAACAACATATTGAGGAAACCCTAACATTGAAACAATCTGAGCCAGCAGCTAGCCTCCCATTCCTCAAAACCTAGCAAAAAGGAGACACACACAACCACAGTACCACACCACAACCTTGCCATCCTTGCCCCTTCCCTTGACATCGCCGGCCTGAGCTCTTTGTCTAGGCTTGCCTCAACATGTCGATGCACTCCGGGTCTTCCGTCGTCACTCCATCCTCGCACGGAGTGACTACAACCCATGTCGTCGCGTTGCCGTCTACAGTCGTCACCCGCGAAGTACAGGTCTCAATGCTTTCACACCCACTGTCATTCCAATTCTCGGCGCCACAGTCCAGATCTTGCCATCCCAGTCCGATTCTTGGCAGTCGATGTCGTCACGTCGTGATTCAACCACAACAACCCACACCTAGCATCACTGTCTTCCGTTTTCACCGGCACAGCCTCGCATCATCGTCTCGTCCCTGGCATTAGGTAGTAACCATGCGTC
The DNA here is from genome assembly GCA_036250425.1 of Stylosanthes scabra. Classification (NCBI taxonomy): domain Eukaryota; kingdom Viridiplantae; phylum Streptophyta; class Magnoliopsida; order Fabales; family Fabaceae; genus Stylosanthes; species Stylosanthes scabra. The sequence continues at coordinate 43,075 of JASCZI010030499.1, read as the reverse complement.
GGAATTAAGTTAGCACAAGGTATAACATTTTTCACTTAAAGGTTGCTACTTTTTACTTTGTTTTCAGTTTTGCTTAACTTTCCTTATTCTTTATATTCAATCTTTTTGCTTTGTTGATGTTGGAGAGAAGGACTGTGTCCGTGTTTGTGTTGTGTTCAATTTTTTTAAATTATTAATTTCATGAATTTAAGTAGTTATTGTAGTTTTTGTGATATTCAATTTGATTAGTAATGTTTTTAACAGGTTATAAAATGATGGAAAGGGAATCCGATCTTGGGAAGCAGCTCAGATGCAATTTGGAATGACTTGTGAAGATGTTGAATTACTTATTGTTTTTAGTTGTTGTGTTTCAATATTTGTTCTAGATATGGACTTACTAATTGTGTTTTTTTTTTATGAATGATGTAGAAGTTTTTCTTTTTAATTTAACCCAAGTAAGCTTGGTTGCAAGCTAGTATTGAGGGAGGGACACAACTGATCTCTCATCTCAGAATTTAGTCTTTATTTTTTTTTCTAAATTTTCTTATTTAATTGGATACCCGATTATCCGAACCAATCCAATCCGTTGTTAATCAGGTTGGATTGGTTCGGGTCCACGAAGAAAAAATATAAAACCGAACCAATTAAAATTTAATTGATTCGGTTCCATTTTCACTCCAAATCCGAACCAACCTGACCCGTGCTCACCCCTAGCTGAACCCATCCTCCAATGGAAGCATGTGTTTTAAAGCTCGATAAGTGGGTCCCGAATTCTAATCCAAGAAGCAATCTTGTTACCACATTAGATGATGATCAGAATAGTAGTCTCCATTTTTAGACAATGATATAGTGACTGGTTCTCTTCCATGGTTCTTCCATTAGTGCATGAGAATAGTCTTCCTCATTTATAAAGTGAACAAGAAAATAGTCACGATCCATATCAATAACACTAATCCTACCTTTTCTCACACAACCTATATTAAGGCGTTGTTCCATGAAGGCAAGATGAACCCTCTTTCCGAGGACTTTCACAATAAGAGATGCACGCTACGGTTTACACCAATCCTCAAACTCTTCATTTGAGATCGGGATTGTTGGGTAGGGGTCAAAAGTTTTCTCTTTTCCTTCTGGTAGATCTGTATCTTTGTACCAAGGATCTTCAGGATTAGGTTCGTTTTCATCCACGATAATGGAACTGATATCCCAATTATCGGTGTTTGGTCCTTTAGGGGCAAGGAGAGAATCCTTGTAGGAGACTTTTGGAGAGACAGTGCGACTACTTGTTTCCACGAGGTCCATGTCTTGAGAACGAAGGTTGCGATTAAGATCCACCTCTTCTAGGCTGTGTTTGGAAGTGAGACTGAGACTGAGAGACTGAGACTGGGGAACTGAGACTGAAATACTGAGACTAAATTAGGTTTGTGTATTGTGTTTGGTTTAAAATGTACTAACTAAATTAAGTTGTGTAAAGACTAAAAAGAGTGAAATAACTAAAATACTATTTTATTTACACAAAACCCTTTCCCCTTCCTGACCAACCCTTTTCCATCACAGGGTTCAATTTCCAAACTACAAATGGTGACACAACAATTAACAAAAATTATAACAAAAATTAACCATTAACAAGAATTATTATAAGCTGTTGTGATGTTCAGAACTACAAGGATTATTCTTAACTACAAGAACCTTGAACTACAAAAACCTTGTGGTGCTCAGAACAAATATCCATTTTGATTTTGTACACAAGCTTCCCATTTTCGACAATTACTTTATATTTCTTTTGAAAATTAAAACAAGACATAATTTGCATAGAAGTTTAGAGCAAAATAGATGACAACTATGTCTTGTAAAGGTTTTATCAGTATATAAATGGAAGGGAAAAAAAAAAAAGAAAAATTGTTCCATAAAAAAATAGTTCTTCTGTATAGCACTTCATCATCACTCTTCTCTTCCTCATTCCCTGCAACCTCTCTTCAAATCTCTGGTCACTACAATTCAGCATCCAATTCAATGAACAATCACTTTAATATTCTTCCCTTTCTTTCTGCAACAATCAACAACAATCATTATACTACCATACAATTAACTAATACTAGACAAACTAGAGTTATGGAAGAAATTCAGCTTCACATTCGTCTCTTCCTCATCAATATACCCTTTCAGGCTTGGCATCCCCTTCAATAATAACAAACAAGATCAAGATCAATAAATTAATAGATATGTATGAATCTCATATTTTTTAGTTTGATCCTATCACTTTCGATTTTGCTAAATGGACATGTGTTATGAAAAGTGTGAAGAAAGGATTATGAGACTTGAAGTTCATAGCTACTTCTCGTGCTCTTTCTTCATTTGGCTAATTCATTGATGCACTTCTTCATTCAATATCCTTCTTTTCATCTGCTAATTAACAATTGATTAGAAACCAAAACTAGTCTATATATCTCAACTAGAGTTAATTAATAACAAATAGAAGCTTAAGAAATAGAAATGAAATCCTATTCTATATGTATATATGCCTCTCATTCTTTTATTACAAGGCTGAGGAGCCACTCCGTCTGTGTTTATTAAACTTTTGGGTTTGAGGGTTTTCCTTCAAAACTTGAATTGATTCATCATCATCATGCATCAGTTCAACTAGTAAAATCAATCAATAGAAAATATAAGAAATTCCACACAATCTAAACTAAAAGATGAGAAGGAGATGATTGAGCAACCAATAGAGGTGACGGCAATGAGACTGAAATTTTAGTTCCAGTCCCCCTCTAACAAACACAATACTGAGTCTCAGTCTCCCAGTCTCAGTATCAGTCCCCTTTACCAAACACTACCCTATTGTTTTGACTTTTTTGGTGCTTTGAAGGAGCAAATCTTCTTCTTGAGAAGAAACTCTAGCAAGGTTTTTTTCTTTTTCCATTTGGAACCAAGTTCTTAATGAAAATTATGCTAAGGAGCTAAAATAAGCTATAATTATAAATTTTGGAGTTCAATTTAAGTCCATTGAAATTTTTGAAATTAATTTGAGTTTAATTTTATCTCAAATTTCAAGGGTATATTGAATACGAATTCTCAAATTAGAGCATAGAATTTCTACATGTGACTTGCATTCATTTTTAAGCTTAATTATTTATCTCTATTAATGATTAGCTGGTATGTAATGAGACTTAATATTTTGAGTCTATGAAAATAGAAAACTAAAGAATGTTATTATATATACTTAAAAATTATATATATTAGATAATTAATTTAGTAGTTAATTTTTTTCCTATGTACATCTACTATGGCGAGATTTGTCTATTATAGACTTTTGGTACCTCTAAAACACCATGGCCAAAAAGTAGTTAGAGCATTATTTTTGTATTAAAATAAAAATAAAGGTACAAGTAGCTAATAAGGAACTTGATTATTGAAGATCGCGTTTCTTACCAAATCTTAATGATCTTTGGGTATGTACTTTCCATCTGGACCAGGATTCTCTTATGTTTATTAATTAGTAAGAAGAAGATACACAAGATCTGGTTTTTTGAGGCAAGAAGCAATGGCCAAGGAGAATCAGCATATAATCTTGGATGATGATTATGAGAAAAAGATTATTCGTAGGGAAGTTGAAAGACGAAGGAGGACAGGAATGTCTACTCTCTCTGCATCACTCCGCTCTTTACTCCCGTTTCACCTCATCAAGGTCGTCTTCTTCTTCTTCTATTTAATTACTTAATTATTATACCTAATTAGCTTCCTCTAATTACTAATTATACATCTTTTAATTTGTTGATTTTGAGTTAATTATTGAAGCAGCACCCGAACCCTAGCTAGCTCCCTCTTACCCTAAAATTGATGGACTGATGCAGTTAGGAAAGTGTGTAGCTAGGGATTTAATTTCTATATAATGTAAGAGGATTTAAGATTTCTACATATATACACGCAGGGGAAGCGTTCGGTGTGTGATCACATAGGTTAGGTGCAAATTATGTGCAATTTTTGAAGCAGAAAATTGAAACACTTGAGTTCAAGAGAGATAGACTACTCAAACAGAAACAGCTGACGGTTGATGATGAGATGAATATTATTCCAGAATCATCAGATCATAGAAGAAGTGATAATTGTGTCAGTGTCAACCTCGTTCCTGGCGGCTTGGAAATTGATATATGTGTTACTGATGATTGGTTTTTATCAGACTTAATTTCTATACTGCTTCAACAAGGCTGCCATGTTGACATGTTGTTAGCTGCGTTTCCTCTCAAGTCAATGGCACAACCTTTCATTCTCTTCTCTCTCAAGTAACATACGTTCATTTCTTTCTTTTGCTATGCTAACTTGTTAAGTGAACATAAAAAATTAATTATATTGGTATAAAACATATCTTAAACTATAAATTCAAACACTATGATATTCTCTATTTCTCTCTGATCTAAAGGATAATTACCTTTTTCTAACGTGTTGTTTACGATTAACTCAAAAAATATTTCCTAATATTTGAATGTATGATTTTTATCAAGAAAATGTAACCTTTATCGACAAAATTACTGGCTGAATTTTTAATGATTTCCGCCGGTATCAATCATACCGACGGATTTACTAGCGAAATTACCGGCGCAATTGTTAATGATTTTCGCTGGTATCAATGATACCGGCGGATTTACCGATAGAAAATATCTCCGGATAAAAATCTTGTCGATAATTCGTTACCGGCAGAATTTCATAAATCCGCCCCTAATTACCGGCGGATTTTTCCGCCTGTAAAAACATTCAAATTTGTCAATGTAAATTCGCCGGTAAGGCCTACCCTAAATTCGCCGAAAACTTTATCAGTAATAAGAGCGTATTTCTTTAGGGATATATTATATTGTTGGTGATCCAGTAATGGATGACGATGAATATGTGAAAGTATTATACTATGTTAGTTTGGATTTTAGAAATATTTAATCAGTTTCTTTGATTTTATTAATCAGATATACTATACTTGTTTATCGCGTTTATACTTGATCACCAATTTTTAATTCAAACATGTTTATTCTAAACGTAATTAATGTCCTCGATAAGGAAAAATATAACTATTTCGATTTCTAGCCTGATCCGATCTTATATATGGAAGTTTAAAAATGATTTATAGAAGTGCAAGTTGCAACAATAATTTGCTGCGTCTATATATATGATAATGATATTACACTGAATTGTTGAAAACGCAGGTGGAGGACTTGACAAGGGTTGATGTTACTAGGCCGAAACAGAAACTGAATCGCGCAATCTTGCTTCATGCTAATTATTCCAATTGACACCATCATATTTGGGAGCCGGGCTATGACTATGACCATCGTTGCTGATCATGATCTCTCTTTGTTAACTTATATGTAATTGCTAGTGCTTGATCTATATATGTTAAATTTCTGTCTACTAGTTAAAGTGCTTCTCTCTGAATATATATATGAGTGTATGTGTGTCTGTAACCTATCTCATTTGGGATCTTCTTCAAATCATCAGGCTGTCCATGTGTCGTCTCCGGTGTATGTCTAACTTACTATATCTAGCTAGTTATTAATTAAATAAAAAGTTTTCATTTTTTCAAATTTTTGTGTACACTCATAAATAAGAGAGAGAAAGGAAATAGAAGACAAACGAGAACTTACTGTCAAGGTTTTTAAGAACCATAACCAATCATCATAGACCAAAATTATATAGAATTATTTGGAGAAACTCACTCGCTAAATCTGAATGTATATTTTTTTTTTTCGTATCAAATATATATTTTTTTTAATTTTAAAGTAGATCAAAATAGATAATTTGAGTTTTTTTTTTAACAATTCTATTTGCACACTAAAACTCAGCTGTCATGTTATTATATATAAATACATGTGTGATTTTATATTTTTAATATGTATTTTAATATGTAATATACACTAGTGACTGATTTAGCGGCTAATTTTAATACTCTTTTCAAAATGATATCCAAATCTCTCGCTTGCTCTGAAGTTTTTATTGCTTGGGTATATAGGTAACAGATCAAAGTGATTGCATTTTTTTTCATTATAATCAGTATAATAATGAAAAATATTTATTATGTTGTATAATAATTTACGGTGAATGGCTTCTTATTATTGTGAATAATACGGAAAAGAAAAGTTCATTAGAGAAGGTGTATGGATATATATATATAGAAGTAGATGTCATGCCAGTATAAAACCACTATGAAGAATATGCTCAATGCCTAAAAATTATTATTAGTTCACTATCATCTGAAATTAATCAAACCTTAACTACTTTTCTGTTTACCTGAACAGCGGCAACTGATGAGAATGTTAGGATCTATTTATTTATTTTATTTTTTTGAAAACGTGTTTTTTACTGTTCCCTTAACGGCCATATATATATATTTCTTTATTTGTTTGGTCTGCATCATAGCTGTAAAGCTTACGAAGAAATAGAAATTTATCATGACGGCAGAAGAAACGACCAAAAAAGGGTTTAAAAAGTTAATTTCTCGTTGGTAAGCAAAAGTAAGGAGTCTAGGCACACAATATTACAATAACGTAGAGTTAATATATTTAATTTAATAAAAAAACTAGTGATTCAACATATTATAATTAATAGGGAGCTAATATTAGTTACGGATCTCATATAAATTTTGGATAATAACTTAATCATTAATATATAAGTTATAGATGATAACTTATATAAGTTTTGGATGACTTATTGGCTCCCTAATAAATTCCTAATGTTGGTTCCGTAGCATTATTCTAAATTTAATATTTATAATTGAGTAATGCTACGGAACTGGAACCGTTATGGGACCAATAAGGAGTCAATAAGTGTAATTAGAAAAATAATAGATGGTAAAAAAAAAAATTAAAAAAAATAATATTAACTTCCTATTATCTCCCTAATATTTACTATCAAGACTTTCTCTTTATAATTTTATATATATAATATTTATAATTATATATTTATAACCTCTTAACTTAATTTTATATCTCAACAACAAGTAAGTTCTAAATTATTTACTGTTTTAATATATATTTGAATGTCGAAATGCCTTCGGCAGATGATCACCAATTTTTCTAAAAGGTCGAAGTAATGCTAGGAAACCAATGTTAAGAGATCAATAGGGAGCTAATAAGTATAATTAGAAAAATATGAGTAATAAAAGAGAAAAGAAAAAAAAAATATTGACTTCCTATTTTTTCTTAATATTGACTCCAACACTCTCTCTTAAATTAAATATAATAACTTTTGATGATGAGTATAGGTACGTATAAAGATGAGCCACGAGTCATCCAACAAATTAAGCTGGGTTAAACACCATGTCCCACCAGAGCATTAATTTATTATAAACAAAAATAAAAAAGCAATATAATGGAAATGGCAATTATAGCATTGATACGGCAGGTGAATGGATTCTAATCTTATGCTCTAAGGGATTTGAGGATCCTATTTTTATATATATAAACTCCAATAGTGCCATAGATAATAAGGAGAATTCTCAAACCCTAATTCGATCTTTATTTTTTTTCTTTAATTTATTTAATTTGTGAGCCCAAATCAGATAAAGATTGCACAACATGAATCCTTGGAGCCCATGTGATGATTTATACTTTCAGATTTCATCATTTTCTGCAGATTATTCATCCATCCCAACAAATATCCAAACATCATCATCAGCCCCGGAAGATCATCATCAGATCCTGGTTCATGAATATGAATATGATCCTGCTATGGTGGATGCAAGTGCCAGTGTACCTCCTTGTCCAAATCAAAAGGAAAAGGGAAAGGGCAAGCAGCGAAAAGGGTTGAATCCTAAGAATGCTTTGGGAGCAGAAGATGGTTATGAGAACAAGAAGTGGATGCATAGAGAGACAGAAAAACAAAGAAGGCAAGAAATGGCAAGACTTTGCACTACCTTTAGAACTCTTCTACCTTTTGAATATATTAAGGTAGGTATAACTAGCAAATATATGTTGACTTTTTTTTTTTATAGTTAATTATTATTTATATATGTTGATTACTGATGATGATGATGATCCAAATTGTCAGGGAAAGAGGTCAACTTCTGACCACATGCTTGAGGGAGTGAAATATATCAAACACTTAGAGAATAGGGTGGCACAGTTGGAAGCCAAAAGGGATGAGTTAGTGAAGTTGACTAGGGGAAGTAGTTCTTCAGCTTCTACAAAGCATGTCCATCATCATCATCCAACTTATGTCATTGTTGAACCTTTATCATCAGGGGGAGTTCTGATTAAGTGCAGTTATAGCTTCCGAAACTTTGCATTCCCTTTATCAGGAATTTTGGACACTGTGCTTAAGCAAGGCCTTAATGTAGTTAATTGTACTTCAATCACAACTGATGATCACAGGTTCATACACACTATCCGATCAGAGGTACCATTATTATTATTATTATTTCAAATTTTGATCAATTTGGTAGTTCAATTGCTTCATATTCATCGGATTGTTATTAATGCAGTGTTATAATATTTATGTATGAATTGAAGGGTCCAGAACTGATGACCACTGAGACTGATTACACTGAGCTGCAAAGAAAGCTTAACGAAGCTATATCATCATCAAGTAATTAGTATTCTGCTGCATACAACATCTTTCTGTGCTTGACAAAAATTATCTTATGTAGCACCACGGGGTTAACCTGTTGTTTTTCCATCTTTAGCAAAATTTAGCATCAATTTTAGGTTCCGACGAGTTTGTTTCAACTTTTGAGTTGATGAGACTAATATCTTAGAATAAATTTGTAACAGTATAAGTGGTAAAATTTCTGATCTCAAGACCATTATATAAAATATATATGGTTAGTTATCTGCTATAAAATGTCGGTATATATGATCTTAAATTTTGTTGTAACCGAAATAAGGTAGAAGGAGTAAAGTTCACGGGGTTGTGCAGTCTTATTAATTCTATGAACTCAAGTGATGGATTGATTATGACATAGAGAAAGGTCATTGTTTAATGTGTTGGTTTTGTTATACTAGGGATGGCAATGTCGGGGCGTGCGGGGAATAACCACCTAGCTCCCACTTTTAATTTCTCTCCATCTCCATTCCTATTCTCCGTGACAAGAAAGTATTCTTCTCCATCCCACCATTTTTCATGAGAAAATATGGTCTTACAGGTGTTAAGTGACTCAGATAATAATAACTGGCGTGCTCATTATATATTGATCTGGCACAATTTATATTTTACTCTCAATTCAAGGTAGCTACATTCAAGGATTTTTTATTAATAAATAATAAAATAACAAATTTATTAAACTAGACACGATTTCAAAAATTTACGATTTTATATATATCTACTTATTTATTATCTCGGTTTCGTGCACAACCCTAAGTTATATGATTTCAAAATAAAAGATATTATTTCATATAATTCAGATTATAAAAGTTGTTCAGGGTTTCAAAGTCCCCAAATCGTGTTTGGTTTGGGACATGAGTAAAGAGTTTTTATTGGGTCCAAAGAAAAATCTAAATCAATACTTTGCATTATTTTTATCTTCTTGTTCGAGACAATCGAACTTGCCAAGAACAAGTTCTTGGCAAAGTTGGAGACTTCGAATCTTAAACTAGGCCGGGAGGACAACCTGCAAAGCCACTCCGATGCTTAAGTTAGAAGTTGTTTAGAAGAATATTATTGTTTATCACACTTGCCTTTTGCTTTTGTTACCCTCCTCCTATTTATAGTTGTGATCCGTCTTTTTATTTTCTGGTGGTTTTCTTAGTTTGTTAGTCATCAAGTCTGATTTTATGAATTCTTTTATTCCCTTATTTATGAGATGTTTATGATGAGAATAAATCTTTTCAACTCTCCAAGTTTCGGTTATGGATGTATCACAATCTTTCTGACCTTTCTACTTCTAGGTCTAAATGAGAGTATTGGACTTTAATCTTCTCGGCCCAACTCATAATATTTGGACGTTGGGGCTTGGTCACTTAAGTCCAAGAATCGTTGCCCAAGTCGGTTACTTCGTAAATGGGCCTAGTCCAGAACAGTGCCCCAACTCGGAAATGCGTATTTATGAGTTAAGTGTTACCGAGTTTAAATAGGCACATTTGTCTTTTTTACTATTATTATTATTTTAAACGAGAAAATGTTGAAATTCACGTGCATTTTTTTTTGGTCCCGTAGGATCGGGTTACTTTTGTAAGTATTTTTGCCCTTAGGTCGGGTTCTACTCAGCACTTTTAATATTTTGTTGGATACTATTTCCCGTGTTTTTCGGGTTTTATCTTCTGATATCTTGTTTCAGATATCTTTCGTGATTGCTTTACTTTATTGTCAAAGCATTCTTAGGTTTTGATCATTTGTTTGTTACTCGTCAAGTCGGTAACATTGCACTGTAGCTTTTGCTACTTTTATTACTGGTAATATGTTTAGCATATTTTGCTCCCCTTTTTATCTTTTTTATTTTAACTTTGAAAGTAAAGCGACTGAGGAAATAAAGATCTTGGAAACTCGCCATATTTTTTGGCCTCATTAAAAACCTTTCTATTAAAGGGAAAAAGAGTGCCATCTACAACTTAAAAATACGGGAAAATTAAAAGTACAGGCCTCATCAAAAACCTTTTGAAGTAAAAGGAAAAGAGTGCCCTTATTAACTAGTAATGGAACTTGTTATTACCTAAGAGTAGTACCTCCTAAGATGAACAGCATTCCAACTTCTGGGAACTTCATCACCCATCAATGTTTCCAACTTGTAGGCTCCCTTTCAAAGTATTTCCTTAATACGAAAAGGCCCTTTCCAGTTGGAGGATAGTTTGCCTTCCCGAGATGCTGTGGTCGTTCCAGCATCTGATTGTTTCAGCACCAAGTCATTCACTTTAAATTTCCTAAGGATGACCTTTTTATTATACCTTTGGGCGA
>JASCZI010030499.1:9063-25715 GCA_036250425.1 Stylosanthes scabra | reverse complement strand
ATATATATATATATATATATATATATATATATATATATATATATATATATATATATATATATATATATATATATATGTATTGCAAAACTCTGGTGGTCAAGTTGACCAAGATGGAAGTAGCAAATGGCGTGAAGGCACGTGTTACAAATGGTTGGAACAAGCCGTGTGGCTTGTAATGTATGTGCTTAGCTTCTTTCTAATCACTGTGTGCCTCCTTCTTGCCTTCCTCTCCCTCTCCTTTCGGACCATATTAATCCCTCCTTTGGGATTTGGAAGGGGTTGAGATGGCAGGGGATTTGGGTTAGGTGATTGCGATGAGGTTGGGGGATTGACTGCTACTTGGTTGGTAATTTAGTGAATAATTCGGTGAGGTTGGTCAGTTGGGTTTCAGTTCGTCTTTGAGCTTTCTTCATTTCCTTGTTTTCTTGCTGAAATGTTCGGAGGGCTTCTTCATAAGAGGATGGGAAGAAGTTACTTGAGAGGTTTGTATAGTATGATTGCATATTGTGTGGAGGTTGGTACCACTGGTTTTGTGAGTTTTGTTGTTGATTGGTAGTGTAGGGCTGGCGGTACTGTGGCGGTTGTTGTTGTTGGTTGGAGTTCCATCGGTTTTGTTGATTATCCCTCCATCCTTGAGGTTGTGTCTGATATTTTCTATTTGGTGGTGGCATTGCTTGTTCGTCATAGAAATTTTGAGAGGATTTAACAACATTGTCTTCTTGAAATTGTGGGAATTCATCGGTTATTGGGAGTTACATGCACATATGCCGCAATGTCTTCTTTCAACATGCTCGCGATGTCGGTCAGAGATTTCACAAGAATAGTTGATTCCGATGGTGTGACTTCAAACACTCCTTTTGCGGTTGATGTGGCTCTTACTTTAAAGTGTTGATTGTTATCGGGCACTGATTCTATCAACTCCCAAGCCTCCTCGGGGGTCTAGTTCATTAGAGTGCCCTCGACAGATGCATCAATTATAGACTTGTCTGTTGGAGTTAATTCCTCAAAGAAGTAGTTTAACAGAAGTAGATCAGAGATCGAATGATGAGGGCATGAAGTCAGCAACTTCTGAAAACGCTCATAATACTCAAATAGCGTCTCTCCATGCAGTTGGGTAATCCCTGAAATCTCTTTTCTGATAGCATTAGTTCTTGATGGTGGGTCATATTTTTCAAGGAACCTTCGTTTGAAAACTATCCAGTCCGCAGTCACTTCACCGGGAAGAGAATGATACCAGTCTTTGGCCCTGCCTTCCAAAGAGAAAGGAAAGGCAAAGGCCTTAACTGCGTATTCGTCACCCCCAGTTCTCCGAGTGGTAGCACAGATAACATCAAAGTCCTTCAGATGTTTGATCGAGTCTTTACCCAGCATTCCATGAAATCGTGGCAGTAGATTAATCAGGCCGGATTTCAGTTCAAAATTCTCATTCAATTCCGGGTACCTCACCGGCTGATTTTCTAGAGCCATACTCACTCCATCCATTTGTTTCAAATTGATTCTAGGAAGATCACCCATGGTGTTATCACCAATGTCAGAAAAAGGTATTTCAAGATCATAATCAGACTCAGTAGAATGAACAGAGTTATTTTCAGACGCCAGGCCTTTGGCTTGAGAACACATATAGTTTTCAAACTCGATTCGCCGCCGGACTTGCCTAGCATCCCTAAGCATTCTTTCAATTTCTAGGTCAAAAACTAGCAAGTTAGGGTTTGAATTGGACCTTAGTATTCACCGAATAATTCATGTAAAAACATGATGAGCAATCTATCAATCTAAAAATCTAAGAAATTATCATATTTACACTATGAACATATCTACAAACAACAAAAAATGAGCGCACATATTTCAACTCCCCGGCAAAGGCGCCATTTGAAGAGGCCATTTCGACGGTGTCACAATCAAGGTCGGTTTGAGATTTCCTTATCGTTTTGAAAACAAGAGAGTTCGTTGTAGAGAAATCCGAACCAGTTATCAATGTGAGGTCGGAACTTTCTTCAACAAGAAAGTGTTGCAGAGTTTGCAACCAAATTAAAATACCGAATATGGAACTCAGGTCGTTCTCCCTAGGAGTTGAAATATTGTGGCTCGTGAATGGTTGTGAAAATATCTGGGGTTGCCATTGTGAGAGATAATAACAAGAGCAAAAAGAGATTGAGATAACTTGTGTTGCAAGTAATAAAGGTGCTTGGTTTTGGATTGATGTATAATGTGACCCTATGATCACCACTGATCCCAATTATGAATGGTTGTCACGTAAGAGACAAAGCCCACTCTATCAAATGGTCAAGTGGGTGGAATTAACCACGTTCCTAATGTCCTGGGTGTTTGGAACTTGAATAATCTATCAAGTTCACCTCATTAAGGACTCAATCATCAGTAGCAAAAGCCTAGCATTAACAGAATAGTTTTAACCCAGGCCTTAACCCATTCTTTTCCTTAGGAATTGGTGGCTAAGATCATCCACACTTCAACCCAGGACCAAGACACAAGAACACTACTCTATAGATATAAGAAGAAAACATTAAACACTTGGTATACATAAAATGGAAACATGGTAAATAACAAGAGAAAATGACAATCTAAGCTGGCACTTGTGATAGATCAACAAATCAACCAACAAGCATCGATAATCATCAAAGAGAGCAACAATAGATCATCAATATAATTAATTTCTAGCAAGCACAAACTAAGAACACAAGAACAAAAGAGATATAATTGAAATAAAGATGAATAAAAGAGAGAATTAAGTGAAATTACTTTAATTAATAAACAAGAGAGTCAAGTAACAATAATCATTCAAACATGAATTAAAATAAAGTGTTTGGCCAGTGAGGGGCTGAAAATGGATGAACAATTAAAGAAATACTATGAACTAGAGAAGAGAAAATGAGAAAGATGGAAAACTCTCACAAAAACTTCCAAAAACTATTCTATGATCTAAAATTGGTCCTAAGGGATCGGAATTGTGTCTTGTGTTTCAATTGTTCCATTATCAAATAGGTCGAATTGAGCCTTCAAAGGGGATTGGCCCTGGCCCTGGCCCGGAAATTTAAAATTCCATTCTTTGCTTTCATTTTAATTCTGCCAGATGGTACTGTGCGGTCGTACGAAGGGGACCGTGCAGTCATGCGGTCAACGGCGTCTTTAGATTTGACCTTTTCCTCGTGTCGTCGCACTTTGGAGCCGTGCGGTCGTACGACGTAGACAGAATTCATCCGAATTGCTTCCAGGGACTCGCGCGGTCGCACGAGGGGACCGTACGGTCGGACGGTGCCCTGTTTCTTTCTTCTTTGCCAATCCTTGCTTCCAATGCTTTCCTTAGTCTTTCCCATACCTTTCTCTATCCCTAAGAATCTGAAATACACTAGCAAACATATCAATGCATCAAATGGGATGAGATTTTATGAATTTTTTGTTACTTCTAAGGCTAAGTTAACATATAATCATCTATAGAACATATTCAAGCAAATGATTAAAATTATGGTCATTCATTAGCAATTGTCTGAAAATATATTGATGAACCTATCAATTTTAACCTAAATTTCATCATAAAAAATAGGTTCATCAGTCCCTTGGCCAACTTAGTCATGACAAGGGATGCCACCAAATTTGTCAGATAAGATATATATAAACACTTTTGTTGGATAAAAAAAAATTATCATTACTTCCTTACTGTTTCGGATATTGGGCCTAAAAGGCCCGAATCCACCACGGACATGCTCAAAACAACACCCCCTCGCAAAGACCAAAAAGATTTAGTAAGTGGCCCATTCCATCCCGGATCTAAAAACGGCCTATGATCTCATCTATCAAATTTACACGAGATAATATCATATATGAATTGATCTCGTACGGATTTAATCCCTAAAAACAAGAGATCACGACATGTATAAAAAGGGGAGATCAACTCTCCCCTCAAGTACGTCATTCTAAACCCTACCCCATTGTTGCACCTTTGACGACTCTCAAATCCCTATTTGGCAAATCAAAGCTGGTGCACTATCCACCTTTTCACATAAATCTCAAACTTTCTATTGTAAACGTTTAACCAGCTTGATAGGTTCACAGAAAGCTTAGAGCAATTGGGTTTGTTAACCCTAGTTCATGAGACAAGAAGAAGAACAAAATGATGAATTCAGAACAGAGAGAAAGAGTTGAGAAAGTAAAGTAAGAAAGAGAGATGAAAGCAAAATGAATCTTTTATTAACAGTAACAGTGTTAGAGTGGGTTATATACACTTTCACCTAACACAAGAATACAAGAATAGTAAAGTAGTTTCTTGTATAATACAAGATTAGTATTTTATACTAATACACCTAACACTCCCCCTCAAGCTTGGGATAGGGAGCTAACTAGCCGAAGCTTGCTCCTGAATCTGTCATAAAGTTTAATAGACAGGGGCTTAGTGAAGATGTCTACCATCTGGTCTTGTGTACTAATGTGCATCACATAGAGTTGTTTATGATTTACAAGATCCCTAATAAAATGTAAATCTGTTTCCGGATGTTTGCTTCTGCCTTGCATCATTGGATTTGTTGTCATATGGCAACTGCTTAAATTATCACAGTAAATGGTAGGAAGAGAGCTTTGTGGAATCTGCAGCTCCTTCAAAAGAGATTGAATGGTCATTATCTCAGTTTGTGTTGTTGCCACTGCCCTGTACTCTGCTTCAGTGGATGATCTACTAACTTTTGTCTGTTTTGTGTACTTCCAAGCTATAAGATTTGATCCCATGAAGATGCAATAGCCCGTAATACTCCTTCGATCATCCAAGTCAGCAGCCCAGTCTGCATCTGAAAATCCAAGAATCCTAAAATCAGAAAACTTTGAAAAGAGCATGCCATATGAAACTGTACCTTGTAGATTTCTCAATATTCTCTTGACAGCTTTCCAGTGCTCAAGATTAGGATTGTTCAGGAATTGAGCACACTTGTTGACTGCAAAAGAAATGGCAGGTCTTGTGATAGTTAAATATTGCAAGGCACCTATGATGCTTCTATATTTCCTTGGATCATCAAACTGTTCTGAGTCATGTTTATGTAATTTTAAGTTTGATACCATTGGTGTTGGCATGAGTTTTGACTCTTCCATGTTTGCCTTAGAAAGTAAATCCTTAGTGTACTTTTCTTGTTTTAATATAAGTTTATCAGTGCCTATATGTATTACTTCCAATCCTAGGAAGTAATTCAGTTTACCTAAATCTTTCAGGGAGAAGATAGCATTTAACCTGTGGATAATGGTTTCTATTTCCCTTGGATTTGATCCAGTTATAACAATGTCATCAACATACACTAGTAGGTAATAAATATCAGTATCAGATTTCTTTACAAACAAGGCAATATCAGTAGTAGTGTTTCTAAATCCAAAAGTCTCTAAAGTCTGTGCTAATGTCTTATACCAGGCCCGAGGAGCCTGTTTTAATCCATAAATTGCTTTATGTAATTTACAAACTTTAGATGATTCAGCAGTTTGATATCCTTGGAGTTGAGACATGTAAACTAAGTCAGTCAAATTGCCATTTAAAAAGGCATTATCAAAGTCAAATTGTCGAAAAACCTATCCTCTAGTTAAAGCTATTGTAAGTATTATCCTAATGGTGGTGGGTTTAACAACAGGGTTGTAGACTTCTTCATAGTCAATGCCCTCCTTTTGTTGGAACCCCTTGGCTACAAGTCTAGCTTTATAACGAATTATTTCTCCTTTAGGATTTTTCTTCATAGCAAACACCCATTTACAGTTTATTATTGTTGCATTTCTAGGTGGGTCAGTTAATGTCCAGATTTTACACTTTTGTAAAGCATGAAATTCATGGTCCATGGCCTGTTTCCAATGAGGAAATTTTAGGGCCTGAGTTGCAGTTTTTGGTAAGTGGAATTTTAAATCAGGATCTTGAGCAGGAATCAATAAATGAGTAGATGGTTTGATGTTACCAGTTTTTGATCTAGTGAGCATTCGATGTGTGTTCTGAGGCTGTTGTGGAAGAGCCGAATCCTGATTTGTTGTTGGGATTTGTAGCAATATCTCAATTCCAGAGATTGGAATTTGTGTTGTAGTTGGTGCAGGTTGACCTTGTGTTTGTGTAGGTTCTATGTCTCTTGGATTTGGTGTTGTGGTGCCAGATTCTGTGTTCTTCATGAATGAAGATGTTCTTGGCAAATCTGTCCTTGAGGATTGTGTTAAAGGAATGATTCCTTGTTGTTCTATTGAGGTAGGAGCGCTAATTGATGTACCTGCAGTATTAGTAGGTGGTGTGCTAGCAAATAGAGTATTATAGGGATAGATACATTCATCAAAAATCACACTCTTGGCATAATAAATCTTACCCTCCTTACTTAGACATTTATAACAACTGTGATTGCAATCATAACCAAGAAACACACATTGTTGGCTTTTGTAGTCAAATTTATGTTTGTTATATGGTTTGAGGTAAGGGTAACATGCACATCCATAAACTCTTAGAAGATTATAATCAGGCTTCCTGTTATATAGCATTTCAAAAGGAGTTTTCATTTGTAAACTGGGAGTAGGGAGTCTGTTAATAAGATATACTGTTGTAGTAAAGGCAGAATCCAGAATTTCAATGGCATAGAAGCAGTGGCTAAAAGAGATAGCCATGTTTCAGTAATGTGTCTATGTTTCCTTTCAATACTCCCTTGTTGTTGGTGAGTATGAAGACAAGACAAACGATGCAAAATGTCATGTTGTTGTAAAAAGGCTTTAAAGGATGAGGATATAAATTCCCCTCCATTACCAGTTTGCAAAGCTTTAATAGTATGGCCAGTTTGATTCTCTATAAAATTTTTATAGCCTTGAAAAGCAATTAATGCTTGTGATTTTTGTGTTAAAAAATAGATGCAAGTGTACTTAGTATAGGCATCTAGAAAACTAATGTAGTACTTAAATCTAGAATAGGATGTAAAGGGAGAGCTTGTCCCCAAATGTCAGCATATACAACTTGTAATGGTGCTGTGTATTTTGTTTGAGAGTCAAGAAATGAGAGTTGATGCATTTTTGCTAAAGTACAGAATTCACACACACGTTTATGAAAATCTGTAGAATTGATAGGTATTTTACATTCTTTCAAAACATAGTTTACAGATTTGATATTACTATGCCCAAGTCTTTTGTGCCAAAGCTCAAAAGAGCTATAAGTCTTAGGCATAGCGATATTAACCTGTGGATGTATAGAAAAATTAGTAACATGCAATTTATGAGTTGTAACTTTGCAAGTAGTCATAGAATGAGAAGCTTCAATTTTATTCAATGTACTAGAAACAGGAAATTCTTTACTACACAGATTATTTAAAGAAAAGGAAGTATCCCTAAAAGATTGAGATAAAGGACTACTTGACATTGGAGCATAACAAATAGCAGCAGATATCTGATTCTTTGGAGTTCTTGAGATGACCAAATTGTCAAAAGAATAGATGCCACCTTCAACTTTACCCTTGAGGAGTAGAGCCTTGATAACCTGATCACGTATTAAACAATAGTTAGGCCAAAATTCAAAATAAATCGAGTTATCAGCTGAAAATTTAGATACACTTAGTAAATTTTGAGTAATATCAGGCACATGAAGTAAATTTGTCAGTTTATAGCTAATATTTCGTAGACTTATCATGCAAAATAGAAAAACCAAAATGTAAGATTTGTACTCCCTTTCCATTACCAACATAGAGCTGTTCAGGTCCTTGAGAGGAATCTGAATGCTGCAGTATGTTGGATTGCTCGGCGTGACATGGTTGGAGGCTCCTGAATCAGCATACCACAATGAATCAGATGTGTTAGGTGCTGCAGTTAGGTAGTTTCTTGGTTGATTCTGATGGAAAGAGGCTGATGGTGGTTGTGGCTGAGTGTTGGAATAGGGTACTAGAGTTTGTGAGTTAGAGGCAAGGCTCTGAAAATGGGGGTCATATCAATGGTAGCACGTCTGAACAACATGTCCAATTTTCCAACATAGTTGGCACTGTGGCCGATTGGTTTGGAATCTTCCACCCCTTCCATTCCTGCCTCCTCTATTGTCTCTTCCAGCATTTCCTCTTCCAAAATTTGATGTTGCTTCAGTGGTTGATTGTGCTAGATGAGCTACAACAATATTTGTTGCTTTCTTGATGATTCTTTGTTCACAAGCTAGCAAGAAAGATTCTGCCTCATGAATGGTAAAAGTTGTTAATCGAGAAAAAACAGAGGTGATATAACCCTTATATTCATCAGGTAATCCATCGAGTATAGCTTGCACATGATCAGCATCAGTAAACACATGCCCAATTGAATGCAAAGAATTTACCAAATTTCTAATTGTGGTAAGATATTCAGTGACAGAACCTGTTTTCTTCACTCCCTTGAGTTGAGTTCTTAGACTTTGGATTCTGGTACTGGAGGATGCAGTGAAGATGTGAGAGAGCATTTCCCACGCTTCAGCAAAAGTTGCACAATGAACCAACCGATTTTTGTAGCTGGGAGTCATAGAGGCGTCCAACTAGGTCATGAGGGTGCAATCATTCTGCTACCATTTCAAAAATTTCTCTGATTCTTGAAGAAGTGTTGAACCTGATGATGAATATTTCTTGTTGACACCGCCAGAAGGAGCTTCTTCGGCACCTTTCTTAGCAGAATCTGCATCTGAAGATGAAACAGCTACGAATTGAGGTGGAGCTTTATCAAGTAGAAGGTGATCTTGCAATTTAAGTGTTCTAATTGTTAGAAGAACACTCTTCTTCCAAGTAGAGTAGTTGTCTTCATCGAGCTTGTCTCACAGAGGAATAAGCTCGTTCTTGTTGTTGAGATGAGAGGAACCTAATAGAGCCATCAGGATCAAATTCTTGCAGCTCTGGATACCATGTAAACGTTTAACCAGCGTGATAGGTTCACATAAAGCTTAGAGCAATTGGGTTTGTTAACCCTAGTTCATGAGGCAAGAAGAAGAACGAAATGATGAATTCAGAACAGAGAGAGAGTTGAGAAAGTAAAGTGAGAAAGTAAAGTAAAAAAGAGAGATGAAAGCAAAATGAATCTTTTATTAACAGTAACAGTGTTAGAGTGGATTATATACACTTTCACCTAACACAAGGATACAAGAATAGTAAAGTAGTTTCTTGTATAATACAAGATTAGTATTTTATACTAATACACCTAACATCTATCCCAAAAGTTCCAAACCTTCTAAGGTATATTCTATACACTCATATTTCATTTTATCCTAAAACTTTTGGAAAAGAATGGAGTGTTGATTTTATTTAATTATTCTTTTAAATTCCCTTGATGAATAAGGTCATGTGTTAATTAACTCTCTGACATATCTATATTCTATAGCAGACTCTTTGGAAGATAATCTTTATTTTTTGGCGGATTAGTTCAAAAAAGTTCAAACATGGCGATCTTCAAGTGATTACATTCATGTATCTGGGTCCATTGTACGTGAAACAATACTTTGATTCTGAAAATCAAATAAAGCAGTTAGGTTTGACGCGTTCAATACCATGTATAAACCAGACAGTAGGATCCTCATTATACATATTAATAGTATTATGTAACGAATTCCATGTGCTAATTAGATAGAGATATATAAAAAATAAATTTGATCAGATAAAGCATCATTATATTAGTGAATCAAAGATATGTTGACAGCCAAGCTAATCTCGGTTGTGATGCTTCCTTAAAAGAAATCCTCCGACACACATCATTCACCAAATTAAAATGATAAGTACTACAGGCTATAGTGATCTACTACTATATTCTATATATATATATATGCACGGTGAGCGTGCTTCTTGTTTTATGTTAGTTTGATCTTATCCAAATTAAATCTCCCTAACCCAACCCATAAGGCCATAACCCCACCGGAAAAAAAAAAGAAAAAAAAAACTATTTTGTTTTATTTGTTGGAAGTATATATAAAATGCTAATATACAGAAAAAGATTAGTTAAATCATAATTAATAACAACGTAATTTATTACCATATTTGTAAATAGGAATTTAACAATGGAAAAAGAAGAAGTTAGTTTTGCGTTAGGTGTTTCAATTTTCCGAGGCAAATCAATGTCAATTTTCAAATCTCTTTTGCAACCTCCTCCACTGTCAACGTGAAGTTAATTAAGTATAATAATATTATTTTTACACTTTTTAAATAGATGGCAGATTAACATTTATAATAAAATTATGATTATTATTTAATTTATAAAAATGTTATCTATATATCAAAATTTAGTCATCAATAAATTAACTATTAAATCTTTATATATATATATATATATATATTAATTCACTTTTAATGTAAAATATTTTAATATATATTTTATATTAGTGATTAAATTTTGGCAAGCAAATAATATAATTTTAAATCTAATATAATGATTTGTTTCAGTGTCTCTAAATATGTAATTTCAAATTCCTCTTGTAAAAATAAAAATAGATTCCAATTAAAATGCGAGAGCTAACTATTTTTAGCTGCCGACATTACGTGAAGATGTATGTCATGATTATTTATTGGATTATAGTCCTTCCCTGCCGCCATGCATAGTGACTGTCTGTCATGCCCTACGCTCTCAAATTAAACGACAAAGAAACACAAGTGATTATATATAGGGATCAAACCTAATCATGCTATATCTACTAGCATTGTCTTATTTTATTATTTTTCATTAGAATCTTTTTAAAATAAAAAATCGTAATTTCATTGATTAGCTAGAAACCAAATATTTAACTTTGTGAACGCATAAGAATTTTTTTTGGGTGACTAACGCATAATAAATTTATCATCATAAAGTAATAATTTAAATTAATCCTCCAGATTTTAAATAATAGAAAATTTAATAATACATCATTAAAAAGTTTCAGCCTATAGATAAAGGATTGTACAAGAACACTTCGTTATGATCCTCCTGTTCTGCGGCCCAAGATTTTCGCCATTTAGAAAGGGTTAGTTCGCCCTAACTTGGGAAAATAGTTGCACTTTCATAGAGGTCACTTGTGAGACGAACAACATAAATACCTACCTTGTGACTCAGGAAAGAAGGCTCCTTGGAAGCTGTAAGGAATAAGGATATTATTGATCTAGCCAATAATATAAGATCCATGAAATTTTGCTTTGGAATTGGTGGTTGCTGAAGTGAAGTTGGTATATAAAATAGTAATGAGAGTTGAACATGAAATTTTTATTTATATAGTGCTTTTTTAATGTGGGCTAATAATTTTAATTGATATTATATCATTTTTTTTATAAAAGCTGGTAAAACTGGAAATTTCTTATCGTATATGACTATATGCCGCTGCTAACCGCAAGTCTCTCATCACCGTATCCTGGAATCATGTTGCTAAATTCATGAGCCAGTGATGATCGCAGTTCGTCACCACCGTCCGAAATAAAGTTTGGTGGCTTTGGTGGTATGTAGTCGATGAGTTTATTTTGGCATTGCCAATTTAAGAACTGCATTTTGGCTGTGAAACGGGCGGGTCTGATCCATTTAGACCCGGCCTGTTTAGTCCATAGGTTTAGCCTAATTTTATACGGGCTAAAAATTTTTTAGCCCACTGTTTAATTAATTATTTTTTAAAAAAATAAATAAAAATTTTAATTTTTAACTTAAAAAAATATATATTTTTTTAGAAAAAAAATTTTAGAAAAACAATGTTTTTTAGTTGATGGATCGAATTTTCGAATCAGATAAGATAAAATATAGGTAAAATTGTTATTTTTTAAAAAAATTAAAAATAAATCAAATAAACTGGCCAGCCCGTTTAGTAGGGCTGCACATAGATCGGATCAGATCCACAGACCCGCGATAAAATCCGCAAATTCGATCCGAATTTTGCGGATTTGATCCGATCCGAAGATTTGGGGGATCAGATTTTGGATTTGACCAAGACATGCGCATATCCGATCCGATGATCCGCATATCCGCACATATTATTAAAAAAAATAAAAAATATATATGTTCCTTGTGATAATTCTGAAGACTAAGAAACCCTAATAGTTGCCCCACCCTTAAACATTCTCTCTCTCACACTAGACACACTCTTACACGAGCACGAACACCGGACTCACACCCTATGGCCTCTGCCTCTCACAGCCCACCCACACCCATTCCCTGCACACCACTGCAAACGCCGTTCCCACCGTTCACTGTTCTCTTCCGGACTTCACTATTCCCATCTTCTTCCTTCGAATCGTCGAATCGAATTGTCCTCTTCATTCTTCAAGGCTCGTCACTACATCTTCGCCGCCTTGTGCCGTCGTTTTTCCTGGAGCCTAGGGTTTCAGTCAACGTCGTTTTTCAAGGGTAGGGTTTCAGCTTGTTGTTCTTCTCGTCGTTGCAGATACACAAAACAAGTCTAAATTTTCTACAAAAATTCCACATGAGAACTAAAAACAAAACGCTCAATTCTCATAAAGATTTTATTTGTTCTTGATGTACACCATGTGGATATTTTATAAAAAAAATTAAATTAGATTGGCATTGCGTGTGAGATTTTATTTTTTATTTAACTTATAACATTTTCTTGCAGTCAGAAATTTTTAAAGCTTTAGAGAAAACTAGGATTTTGGTTGGTGACAGGAAGGAGTCTCAGTATTCAAGATGTGGTAGAACAGACAAAGGTGTTTCCTCTGTTGGACAAGTAAGTCAATGTTGAAAGGGGGGAAAAGATAGGGAGTGTGGTTTCTGTTAACTATGACTAATACATTGTGGTTTATAATTTATATGATGTTCTTTAGTGTCTTTGGCTTGAATGAGATTCACAGATATTTATAGAGTTCATATCTAATTTCTTCTTGGGAACCCTTTTTGCATCTATACAGAGGGACTAGAGAGCTCCTTTCAGTCCTTTGCTGCCTTGTTTTCCTATCTTTTTCTTAGTCTAGTGTTGGAGGATATCTTACTTTACCTCGAAATAATTATAGTTTTATCATGTGATCCTTGATGATTCAAATTGTTTGGACTTTGAATTCTTTCTTAAGGGTAAAAAAGATTTTGGATTTTTTATTTTCATTTTTACCAGCAGATTATTTCTAATTATGGTTAAGACTATTATGCTGTTGATTTGTGGATTTATGTGATCTATTAATAATTTGTTACTTAATTGGTTCTCTCATTTGGTAACGTTTTGATGCAGGTGATAACTCTTTTCCTAAGATCAAACCTCAAGATATTTGGAGCAAATGATGGAGGTTCCGAAAAGCACTCCCTGTTCTGAGTTGCTAGAATTTAGATTTTAATGCCTTTGAGTTCATGCTGAAATTGTTGAACTTCTATTTGTTTTTATTTAGGAGGATATTATGTTATGTTGCTTAATTTTATTTTTTTTGGTTACAATGTTGCGTAATTTTAATTTTCTGAGTATTGAGAAAACATGGTGGAAATGTTAGGCCTTGTCTTTGATGAATAATATTTTGGCATATTGAGAAAACAAGGTGGAATGGCCTTATGGGCTTTTTTTATAGCAACAGTTTTTTTTTCAAATTGACTCATATTTGCGGATATATCTGCAATCCGATCCGCAATCTGCAGATATATCCGCACTAGAATCGGATCGGATATGAAGGTCAAAATTGGGGATATCGTATCTGATCCGATCCGATAAAAACTGTGTGGATCGGATCGAGAAATGGACATATCTGATCCGATCTGATCCATGTGCAGCCCTATCATTTAGCCCGCGGGCTAGCCCGTTTAAGTTCGGATTTTTTTCGGGTTAAACGGACTAGCCCATTTAAGCCCGAATTTTAAACGGTCCGGGCTTAGAGGCAAAAACCTGTCCGTTTTGACGGATAAACAGGCTAGGGCCATTTTGACGACCCTAACCAAATGAGGGAACACAAAATGAGAAGACACCACATCCAACTCAAAACCTTAAGGTGTTAGGTAAATGGGTATCTCATCTTATAAACTCCCGCTCCTCTTTGTTTCCTTCAATGTAGGACTAACTTTAGTGCCCACTCACACTTGAACATCAACAATCTCCCCCTCAAGTGTGAGTCTCCACTTTGAGCACATCTCCCCTAGCTTCTTCACCACAATTCGAGTATTCGTCCATCACACCGCCGCACAAACCATGGGACTCGCCGCTCGAACCACCTTGTCGAGAAGACTTTCGATACTTCTCGTAAATACTCCACTACAAAAAAAGTTGTTAATTATGGCATTGATAAAATTGCCCGCATATGAAACCGCCTTAAAACTTGTTAATTATGGCATTACATGCTATTGCCATAATTTTGTTAAGTCAGGGGCCATAATAAGAATAAGTAATAATTTGTTTTATTAAATAAAAAAACAAAAAAAGCTAAACTAATTTTTTTTCTTTCTCTCGAGTTCTCTCTCCACCATCGCCGCTAGGGTTCTCCAGCATCAAGGGTTCACCACCGCCGCTCTCCTCGATGCCGACGTTCCGTCTACGATCCACCGCTCCACAAGTGCTAACTCGTCTAGTTGTTTGTTGTTGTGGCCGCGCCTCTGTGTTCCTCATCTCTTTCGATTTCTCGCTCCATCGTGTCTTCTCTCGCCGCCGCCGCTCTAAGTCGATTTTCATCGCTCTCTCTTTGCGATGTGATCTTCACTGCAAGGTGAAAAATATTGTGTCTATTATGTGTGAACTGTTTTGGTTTATTAGTTAAGGTTTTGTTTTGTAGATCTTCTTTTAGTGTTACCAATTCGGTGAAATTTTTATATAAGTTTATCAATTCTTTTGATTTTGCTTTCTTCTCTATTTTATTCTCTTTGTTCTTCGACTATTATTCAGTGTCAATTTCTCTGTGTCTTTGTAATCTTTCTATGTTTTTGTCACTTTCTGTAATGATGCTTAATGTCTGTTGTTTAGACATAAATTGAATTCTATTTTGATTCAAATAGTTATGTAGTTGAGTTGAAATTGATGCTAGAAAATTTGTACTTAATATTAAGTTAGTAGTTGATGCTTAAAATTATGTTCTATTTAATATTAATTGAAAAGAGATAGTGGATTTTCCTACTAGACCTCTAAGAATCCCGTTCTTAGCAACCTAGGTCACCGGAATGGTTTTTCCTATTAGACCTTCAAAGAATCTGTCATTGACAACCTAAATCAAATGGATGAAACTGAAAGAACTAACACTAAGAATTCCCTTAGGTTGGATCCTTCAATTTCTTGATGCAACAAGCAAAGCAAATCACTCACCTCACTTGAATACACACATAAAACTCTTGCTCCATGATAGTTGATTTGAAAAATGACTTACAAAAGTGTTTAAATAAACACTTAAAGATAAGATCTTAAAATTTAAATTTAAACTAGTCCTAACTAATTTAAATCATATCTGATCTTATTAGATTAGATCAGATTTAAATCTTAACTCCTAAGATAAGATAAGATAATTAATTTAAATCAGATTTGATCTTAGAAAATTAGATCAGAAATGATTTAAATTTAAACTTCCTAATACATTACTAAATAAAATCAAATTCAAATGTAAACTTAAAATACTCTAACAAAGAAGCTTCTTCCACTTGCTTACTTTATCTTCAAGTAATTTCAGAATCTAAACTAAATCCAATCAACTTAACACTCTTCTTATGATTACTTGCACTCCAAGTAACTTTATGAAAGCCCCCCAAGTCAATGCATTTTCTCTTAAGATGAACCATTGGTCTTCCTGATGTTCAAAATCGGTATAGTAAAAGTCTTTCTAGTATTTTGATCCTTGAACATGACAAGATTACCATTCTACCCCATATTTCTAAAATGTCGAAAATGCCCTCCTGAACATGTATCAACCTTATTACAGTTATCTTTGAAAAGGACACAAATTTATTCTGCTTTATATTTTTTAGAAAAGTTTTAATTCTTAGTTAGCTATGAATTGTTGGTATTTTGTTAAGGGATTATTCATGTTCATCACTTTTTTCTTAAGGGATAGATGAGCCTAAACAATGCTAATGCCTTTTTCTGATTTCATCACTTTTCAATTGCAAGACTTGCATGTCTGGGAAAGAGAGATTGAGATTTGCTTTGGAAACTAGTTGTGGAAGAGCAAAAGGACGAGAGCCTACCACTACCACCTAGTTGCTTCGTTTAACTTTCACTTGAGTAAGTAAACCTCTCTGATTCACTTCTCCATTTTCTGCTGATCCTTGCATCAATACAGAATGTTGATCCTTGCATACTCAAATTTTGTAAACTTGTATATTCCATCAATACAAAGTTGAAGTCTGTTATTTCTGCTATATTTTTTAAGCAACCCGTGTTCTAAAACCTCATTATTGCTTACTGCTTACGCCATCTAGCTAATTCAATATAAGATTGCATAACATTTAAAACAAGTAAAAATGCCATTAAAATAGAATAAAAATGGCGATTTTCAACCGCCCTTTTAAACGCAGAAAAATGTCATTAAAACATGGTAAAAACGGCTATTTTCAACCGCCCTTTTAATCGATAAAAAAGTCATTTTATCCTAGAAAATATGGCGGTTCAAACCGCTATTTATTCGCCTAAAAACCGTCGTTTTAACCAAGAAGAATTGTGGCGGTTTTTTATGGGTAAAATGGCAGTTTTAACCGCCGTAATTACCCAAAGAAACCGCCGTAATAACCCATTTTTTTTGTCGTGCTCCTAATACTCCTTTAAAACCAGGCCGATTGACACGCCCGCTCGGGTGGAGATGCTTTCGTCGTTGAAT
>JASCZI010030498.1:38131-56982 GCA_036250425.1 Stylosanthes scabra | reverse complement strand
TTTGAGGGAAAAAACAAATTCAACAACCAATTAAGGAAGATCAGCACCATTGAAGACTTTTTCTATATTCAGATTAACTATTCCTTGAACATTAAAATGTAAAAAGTAATTGGAGGATTAATTGCTGGTATAGAAGGCGAGTTTTAGTGCAAGTTTAAATAGAAGGAATTTTGAATAACAAGATTAACTAAATCAGTGAAGAACACACCAGCATATTGAATAACAAGATTAACCAACAACACACCAGCAACAAAAACAACACAACCACCATCAAAAGAAAAACAAAGGAAGGATCAAAGAGATAACAAACAAGTGATTTTTAGTTGACTGAATTACATGCAGCATGAATGTATGTGATACTAATAAACAATGAAATAATTACATAGTTCTACCTACATTATTCATATACCTAAGAGTAAGAGGTGATAAAGTTTAGCCTACCACAGTCAAAATCTGACTTGTTCAAAGTCACATGAGCCAAAAATGATGTCAAAAAATTGTCCCTTAAATGGCTCACAAAATCCAAATCATGCTTCTCACTTCTCACTTTTGGGGCTAGGGTTCCTCATGCATTAGGGGGAAGATTAGGGGAACAGGGCTCAATGCTTAGCTCCCTGTTTTCATTTTTTATTTTTTTAAATTGATAAGAGGGCAAAATTGTCAAAAAAGATTATTTTAAATACAAATAAAACCTTTGTGACCATTTTGATAATAAAAAAAAGTTTGTGACCAATTTGATTTTGACCCTAAACCTTTGTGACTAAAAGAGTAGTTATTCCTTATATATACATTTTATAATTAAATTAATTAAAATCAACGACTAAAAATATAGAAATATCGATATTCCGGGTATACTAGAAACACTTCCTATAACATAAAGTGCGTTCTAAAATAAAAAAACATCTTCACACGAAGAAAATGAAGATTATCGTATAAATAGTTAATTTTATTTTAAATAAATAATTAAAAAGAAAAAAAAACCTCCATGCAATAATCAAATTAAAACAATCTTCATTTTCTTTATCACTCTTTCTTTTCATCATAGTAGGCACTATAACATAATACAACACTCCAAGATATTCGCATTAAAACACTTCGAGTATATACATGTTTTAGTTTTTAAGAAATTTCATATTAAACATATTAGTCCTTAACTAAAATTAATTATCTTTTTAGTCCTCAACTTTTCGTTTTGTAAGTCAGATTAATTAATTCTTAACTTTTTGTTTTATAAATCGACTTAGTTCTTAAATCAAATTTCGTTTCGAAACCAATTTAACTTATTGTTGATGACTAAAAGATAATTAATTTTAGTTGGGACTAATACGAATAAATACTCGAACATTCAGTCAAATATATATAGTTAAATATATCAACTTATTTAAGAAACCATCATGTAATCTTCATATGAAAATATATTGATGCGATTATCTGCTTCTAATTAAAACTCAGGAACTGAACAATACATAGGCAGATTTGTTGGGTTTGTGCTATTCGTTTAGGGATCAATGAAAGTTCCCTTCACAAGGGATTGTCCCAAAATGTGGTCCCATTTCTTAGGGTAAAGGACCTCGTGGATGAAGTTCATGGTACAGGATAGCTGAATTATTATTTATGATTTATTATTAATTATTACTATTAGAGGACACACATACATGCGACCAACTTGAGCATCTTCGCCCTCTTCTTACATTTAAAATATGTCTATCCTTTTTAAACTGATTTTCAAAGCATTTTATTTTATGACATTAAATTATACAACATAACCTTAAATGTAACAATTACTAATTTTCATAATCCAAATAAACGGAATTAAAAGTTTTATTTAAAAAAAAACGCAAATTATTTTATTTAATGGAACTCATGGCAAACACCGATGAAGGTATAATAAGGATGCATTTGTTTCAATTTTTTTTTTTTTTTGGGGAGGGGAGGGGGGAAGTGGTTTCATAGCTTAAATCTTTTTTATATAATTGAGATAGCAAAGGATTAAATTTTGAAAATATACCATTATCATCCTCCCTAAAATTGAAAAACATAATTTGATATTCCAATTCAAATATACTAGTGTATAAATAAATGGCCGTGTGTAAAAATAATAAAAATGGGATTAAACAATATGACAAGTAGTTTATAACTTAACAAAGAAATCTTTGGTTCAAGTTTTGAAAATAGCAAAATAATTTTTTTCTGAATTATATAAAATAAAACAAAAGTATTTTAGAAAAGAAAATTATGTGCAAATATTTTCCATATTACCATTAGGGCAAGTTAGCTATATAGACTAAATGAAAATCAATATTATCAGATTACACTAAAACCAGAAAAATGATCAGATTGCACCATTTGCCTATATTATGGAATGTGTTTAACAAATTTTAAGGGATCTGCCACGGATCCGGACCAAATTTTTTTTTTAAAAAAATTAGTTTTAATTATTTATTTATATTTATCTATATGTGTTATTATTTAAATAATATTTTGATCAAATACATTTTCTTTTTGACAAGCTACAAGCGTAACTTTCACTCTCTCTTTTATAATTTAATACATTTCATTTCCCTTTTCTCTTTCAAGAACCATAGGCTCTTTCTCTTTCTTCATCATCTTCTTCGTTAAACATACAAAAAAAAAAAAGAAAAGGACAACCATTGCCAACCATTTTCCAAGTTTGAGTTCTCCAAAATCCAAAGTTCAAATCAACAAATTTCCTTCAAGAAAGTTGTTCCTCTTATCATCTTCTTTACAACCATAATAATTTATCAAGCTTTGATCAAGATATCGTTGTCTTCTTCTTTTTCATAAATTACAGTGGTGAGCCATGGAATCCATCTTTAAAAATATTTTTTATAGTAGTCACCATAACTGTGCACGGTAACGGCAGATACTATAGCATATATCCTAAACACTAAAATTGGGTCATTTCACTGGTTACATGCTATTTTGAATTTTTCTTTTACAGCTTGGAAAGTTTGGTATGAATCCGTGGCACCCTGCCAGGGATTCAAGGTAACAGTTTGCAAAAAAAAAAAAAAAATCCGTGGCGCCCTACCATGGATTCATGAAAACACAGTAGGGTACTACGGATTCTATAGAAATGCACAAATGGAGTAATTTAATATTTTTTTTATTTTAAAGTAATCTGATAAAATTGGTTTTTACTTAGTAACTTGCCCTTACCATTATATATAACTTAATACAAATGAGGAGCAGAAATAATCCTTTTTTTTCCCTATAAAATTGTTTTCTGATAATATTATCTGTACAAACTAGAATCTAAATTAAGCTTTATATCCAAAAAGTTCTTCAAAACCTTAACCAGAGCTCATACAAAATATTTTATGATAAATATGTTCCATTTCATCTGAAAATGAAAACAAAATATTTTTGTTAGAGAAACAAGCTCTTAGTTTGTTGATAACAACCAAATACAGAAGCTAGTCATAGTAGAAGAGTGAAGTAGCTCACAAGCAATTGAATTGAAACTTGTTAGATTATGTACACATCATAATATAGAAATTGAAAGACAACAAAATAGGATCAGATCAAATCAAATTCAGCGACCCAAAAATGCAACACGGTCCTTTTGCACTGCCTGTGTTAGGTTGATGTCAAAGAGCTCGCAGCGTATAGGCATCTCCATCTCATAGAAAGGGTTCTTCAAAACATAATCAGTGTACAATTCATAGATATATTTCAATAAGCTTTCCATGTGTAGAGTTCCAGGCTCACACACCACGAAGAACTTCGTCCCTGTCATGGAGAAGAATCGTTTTCATATGCCGTTAACTTATATCAGTATTAGGAACATAAATCATGGTGTTGATATAATTAGATAATCATTAAATTCGGTTTTCTGAGGCATTAAACAAAATAGAAAGCTGTACAACAATGCAAAAGAAACACACGTAGAAATTATTAGCAGCACCTAAACATCCGGGAAGATTTTCAAATGCCAAGAATTCGAGTTTTTCATTGATCAAAACTAGAAGTTGCACTTCAACTAACTACATCAAAATCTAAAAGGTGGCATATATAGAGCATTGTCGCAAGGATATGACCTCCCTTTAACTCCCCAAAATAACAGTGTACATATTAAGTTGAATTAATTATAAAAAAAAAATGCTCTTTTATCTACTACCTTCCACATGATAAATAGCAGATCATGTCCCTAGAAAGATGTAGTTTCAACAAAAACAAAATATTATCTTCTTTCCTAATGATTATACTGCAATGTATTATCTGGACTTCTCAAAATGGATTTCAGTCTACTAAACTTAGATAGCACATGATTCTATAGGTAAATCCTGAAGTAATCAACTCTATTTTTCAACCGAGCACCATAAGTGAACAAATAGTAATGTGACCAACAATGATCATAAAAAAGTTTCTGATACTACCATATCTTCAAAAAGTAAAACAATCTCAAATTGAAACCAGATAATTTGCAAGGCCTCATTTAAGCGAGTGATATGACAGCAAAAGCAAGTAAGAGATAGCAATCTACTATATCTAAATGACATCAGACAATCACTCTGTCTTATCCACCAAATAAACAAGAAATTTAACATAATCATAGAGAAAAACACTAGAACCTTTTAAGAAATACCTGTCAGTGATTGATAGCAATGAAGATCAAATGTGTCGGCTTGGAGAAGTTCGATCCCCGAACAACCCGAAACAGGTGACAATTGCTGAGAGATTGCATGCATTGAATGCCATAAACTTGCCACCCTCAAGCTGTCATTGGTATCCATTCTTCCAGCAGACCCATAATCCTAGATACCAATACATAGTTTCAATATATATATAATCCATATATGTTCAACGAAAAACCTCTGCAAACATAACATTATTAAGGAAATTGGACTTCTTTGAACAATTTTGTTGAAAAAGTACTATATAGTGTTCAATCCTAAGGAACAAAAAACAAGAAACCCTAAACCAGAAACTTTTGAGTTTTATGCTTGTTTACTAGAAAAAAGTGTTCAATCTTGAGGTACTATGTTGCAGGCAATTGTGTACCCTAACCTACTTTAAGAATGAGTTCACACATACTCCCGAATCATAACGACAAATTTGCAGCATCCAACATAAAGCCGAAGTTTCTCAATTACCTCAGCTCAATGCCCCAATGTCAAATCAGTATTTAACTAAACAATTACAACTACTACTACATTAAATTGTTTTTGCAGCCATGATCCTGTTGTTCATTGCCGAGACCGCCATCCTTCATATCAATATCATAACTTTTCAAGCCAGACTCTCAGCTACTCCTACATTTCTTCTTAGAATTTCATACATATGCACCTATAAATAATTGCTACCAGTTTTTCCCATTCACCCCATATCCTAATCACAAGAAGATTCAACATATTTGGTAAACATTCTGAAAGAGTTTCATGATTCAAATATCTTACATACCCCAAAATCACGTGTAATAGAAAAACAAAACTGATATAGATATAGAACCGTAATACTATATGTACCATTGTACACACTGTACACACCATTTAGCAACACCATTTTTCTGTGCTAATGTTTATATTTTTCTATGTTGCTAAACGGTACGGGATGTGTACAATGATACACTTATATCAATTCGATATCGAAATTAAGATATCTTGCTCACTTCTTCAATTATTAAAAAAATAAATAAATAATTAAAATAATCAGGTGAAGGTTGAGTCTACAAAATGAACATACCTTATAGTAGATCAAGCCGCCGGACTTGTTGATGATATAAAGACTGTAGATTGCTGCAGCCATTTCCAACGAAAAAATACTTGGGCGGAATCTGAAACAAATGCAAAACATAGCGTAAGCAGAGAATGATCGTAATGAGATGAACTGAGTTAAGAACAAGAAAGAAAGAGACGGTTATACGATTGCGAAAGAAACGAGAAAAAAAAATGAGAGAGGGAGAAACCCACGCTGAGTAAATAAACCCTAATGCGAGTGAAGTGTCTCTCCTAACAACTGACCATGATGCGGCGTAGATCGGTGGCTGATGGTGGTAGTGCGGCGGAGGATGGCTACCCGTTCTTTGTTCCGATGGTAGGTAATGTTAGGATGGTGATTCAGTGACTCAGTGTTCTGTTTTGTTTCTTGAAGAAGTGAGGTGAGATCTGAAACTGAAACTTCAAGTTTAGAAAGGTTTTAATTAAGGGTGCATTTCTCAAATTATTATTAAAAAAATTCTTTTTTTTTTTTATTTTTCCCTGGATATTAGTTTTGTTATTATCTATTTTCATCTATTTCTTATTATTTCGGAAGATATAATCTTTTACTATTTCAAATGATTAGTTATCTATTATTTGAATGAACAATTTTTCGAAAATTTTATATGTTGTATGTATTTATTCTCTATTAGCTCATTATTAGCTGATATTCTTATAGTCAAATTCGTGAGTTAACTTGTAAATTTGTAGAAGTTTATTTGTTATAAAAATAATAATATAGAAAAAAATATTAAAACTACGCATAAAAAATTCGAACATTGACAAAATTATCTATGCCTCGTTAATGACATTTGAGTAATTTTGTCAGCGCCCGAATTTTTTTCGATAGTTTTGATATTTTTTCCTAATAATATATTATACATACTATTAAATTTACTTATTTATTTTCTATAACAAAATTTTCAAAATGGAGAGAGAGAAAGGTGTGAGCGGGAACACAGATGAGAGGGTGGTTCATAGTGAGGTTTTCGGCCAAGCCGGCAGTGGAAATAAGGGGGAGAGCGTTTAGGGGGTTGCATCAAGTGCTAAGGAGGGTTTTCAGGGTAAGGTGTCATTTAGGGACAAGGTCATTGGAAACTCCATTTCCAAAGCTTACGAGGCAGCAGCGTCATTAGATGATGATCGCCTTTGCATGATCACGGGCAAACAGGGGGACTCCATTCCTCCAAGTGTAACATTTTCTGACGAAACTCGTTCAATTTATACTCAATCTTATCAAGATGCTATCGTGATCAAGGTTCTGGATAAACATGTTAGTTATACAGCTTTGTTTCATAAGCTTAAAGGAGTGTGGAGGATTAAGAGGGGTTTTGACCTTCTGGATGTTGGAAGTGGATATTTTTTGGTCAAACTTGACCTGACGGAGGAACGGGAAAAGGTTATGACAGGTGGTCCATGGATGCTTAATGGTCACTATATTGCTGTAAAACCTTGGTCACCTACCTTCCGAGCCGGTGAAAATTCTTTCGGCTCTACTATGGTATGGATTCGTATTGAAGGTCTGCCCATTTGGTATTACCATGATAGGCTCATGTTGAAAATTGCCTCCACAATTGGGAACCCAATCAAGATTGATTTGGCTACAAAAACTGGAGAAAGAGGCAAATTTGTTAGGGCATGTGTCCAAATTGATTTGGGTCAACCAGTTATTAGAAAAATCATGGTTGATGGGGTGCTTTTTGATGTTCATTATGAAAGTTTGTACATGATTTGCAATTCTTGTGATTGCTATGGACACTTACCTAAGGAGTGCACTAAGAAAGAAAAGCATGAGGGTCTTTCGCCACCGGTGATTTCGGAAAAGCCGCTGGAACCTTCCTCGGGGAAAGTTTTTGAATTTTCCGCAAATCAAGGGGCATTGAATGATAATGCCGTAACTGTCGAGGAAGAATCTCCCATGCATGCCAATAACGTATCTCATGCAATTGATGATGCTAATATTAAGGAGGAAGAGTGGAAAATTGTTTTCAAAAAAGGGAAAATAGGAAAGACCCAATCTGCTTATAAGCCCAATTCTAACATTCCTCAAAAACCCAGTAACAGTTCTGGCTTGGGTATCTCCTTTGGGCGAAATAGGCCCAATTCGAAGCAGGTCAAGTCTTCTCTTCAAACGAAGAAAGAATTCAGAGCCAAGCCTCATGAACCGACTAAGCCCTAATCGACCTCCCATGTTCTTTGTTCGCTGCGGAAGAGACTGCGACCAGCATCTCTGCAACCCTCACCGGAAGTTCGAAATGAAGGAAACACTATGGTTCAGTCATCTTCTACGGCGGGGGAAAGCTCTTCTGGGAAAGTGTTGCAAGTCTCGGGAGGTCCTGGGAAGCATACTGCTCCGTCTGCGACGTAGTGTTTCTGTCCTAGCGCCTCCATCACTGATTGTTTCCTATGGATAGTCTCAACATTATTATGTGGAACATCAGAGGTGCCTCTAATAAATTGGCGCGAGTTCACTGCAAGGAATTGGTTAGAAAATATAAACCCTCCTTTTTTATTTTGGTTGAAACTCATTCATCATTTTCGAATTTAAAGTCTTTCTGGGAAAATTTGGGTTTCTGTGATGTTGGTATGGTGGAAGCCTCAGGCCATAAAGGTGGAATTTGGTTCCTCTCTTCTATCCCTGGTTTGTCTTGCCGAATTGTTCACCTTTTTTATATATCAATGTCTTACGATTGCAATCAATTCTGGCGCTAGTGAGTGGCTATGTAGTGTTGTTTATGCGTGTCCACAGCCTGCTAGGCGGCCTCTTCTTTGGGACCATTTATGTGGTATTGCTAATCAGGTTTCTTATCCTTCGCTTGTTGTTGGCGATTTTAATGAAGTGTTGCATCCCAATGAGGTGTCTAATGCTTTGTTTCCTACTAGACGCTCTGAGATACTTGCTACTATTATTGATAACTGCAATCTTATGGAGCTTCAAATGATTGGGAGGAGCTTTACTTGGTATAGAAGAATTCAGAACAGTAGAGATATTGCTAAAAAATTAGATTGTGTTCTTCACAATTCTGATTGGTTGGAGATGTTTCCTGATGCGTACTCGGAAATTTTGTGCAGGCTTCATTCTGATCACTGCCCAATTTTGGTCCGTTGTAATGGTCTTATTCACTCAATTGCTAATCATCCTTTTCGTTTTCAGGCAGCTTGGTCTACCCATCCCAAGTACAAAGCAGTTGTTCAAAATGCTTGGTCTCAGGGCTCCCATTGTATCCCTTCCAATCTGAGGGTTGTCCAATTGGAGTCTTTAAAGTTCAATTCTGATGTTTTTGGTAATATTTTTGCCAGAAAGCGTGATCTTGAGAGGCAGATTGGTGCTATTCAAAGGCGGTTGGAATTTTGTGATATTGCATTTCTTAGGCTCAAAGAAAGAGATTTAAATGATGAATATAATTCTGTTATCCTTCAAGAGGAGTTGTTTTGGTTTCAAAAGTCCAGAGAATATTGGGTGCGTTTTGGAGATCGAAATACAAAATGTTTCCATCTTCAGACTCTTATTAGGAGGAAGCAAAATAAAATTAAAGGTCTCTTTTTGAATGATGGCAGCTGGTGTACTGATCTTATCGTGCTTCAATCTGAAGTCATCTCTTATTTTAAAAAGCTTTTCTGTGATGTTAATGATCTTGATCTTGATTGCATGGGTGATGTATCTAATCCTCACCTTAGTTCCCAAGCTTGTGACTCTTTGACTGCTCCGGTATCCTTTAATGAGGTCAAGAATGTTGTGTTTGCTATGAATCCTCTCCAAGCCCCAGGTCCGGACGGCTTCCAAGTTTTCTTCTTCAAAGAGTATTGGGAGATCATCGGTTTCGATGTGTGGAGTTTGGTTCGTTCTGCCTTTACTAATGGTTCCATTGATGCTGGCCTAGCTGAGACCCTCTTAGTTCTTATTCCGAAAGTGGATAGCCCTAGCAACATGAAGGATTTCAGGCCCATTAGCTTGTGTAACGTGGTCTACAAGATTGTCACTAAGGTTTTGGTTAACCGTCTTAGGCCTTTTCTGGACGAATTTATCGGTCCCCTTCAAGGTGGCTTTATTCCTGGTCGTGGCACTCCCGAAAACATTATAATTGCCCAGGAAATTCTTCATTTCATGAAGCACACTAAGTCTAGAAAAGGCACTTTAGCCTTTAAGATTGATCTTGAGAAGGCGTATGACAGAGTTGACTGGAGATTTCTTGAGCAGTTGCTTATTGGTTTTGGTTTTCCTTGTGCTACCATTCGGTTAATTATGTCTTGTGTTTCTACTTCATCTTTATCTATTTTGTGGAATGGAAACAGGCTAGACAACTTTTCTCCAAAGAGGGGTCGTAGGCAAGGAGATCCATTATCTCCTTATCTGTTTGTCATCTGCATGGAAAGACTGGCTTGTTATATTTCTAAGTTGGTTGATGAGGGGGGGATGGGAGCCTGTTGCAATCTCTAGGGGAGGGCCCAGAATTTCTCATCTCATGTTTGCAGACGATCTTCTTCTTTTTTGCAAGGCTAGGAAGAATCAGATTCATCTTGTTATGAATGCTTTGAACACCTTTTGCAAAGCCTCTGGTTTAAAGATCAACTTGGAGAAATCAAAAGCTTTTTGTTATAAGAATGTGACTTCCAGGCGGAAAAATCTCTTCTCTGGTATCTCTTCAATTCGTTTTTGCCAAGACTTAGGAAAATATCTTGGTGTTAATCTCCATCATTCACGTGCCCGTAGATCTTCCTTCTTTGCTATCTTAGACAAAATTAAAGGGCGCCTTGCTAGTTGGAAGGGTAAATTGCTCAATAGGGCTGGTCGTCTCTGCCTTATAAACTCTGTGGTTTCTTCTCTTCCTACCTATACCATGCATGTATCTTTCTTTCCTGTTAGTATTTGCAATGACATTTCTGCCATGATGAGAAATTTTCTTTGGAAAGGCCTTGCTGATGTGCAAGGGTTGAATCTTGTTAAATGGAATTATGTCATCACTCCTAAGAAGTTTGGTGGGTTGGGGGTGAGAGATCCCAGAAGTGCTAACATTGCTCTCCTAGGTAAACTCCTTTGGCATTTGTTCAATTCTCCTGAGAAACTGTGGATGCAACTTCTTCATGGTAAGTATAGACCATCTCTAGGTACTTATTTGCTTTCCTCTCCACACAACGCTTCTCCCCTTTGGCAAAGTATTGTGAAAGTTGTTGGTTTTCTTAGTGAGGGTTTCTCTTGGGATGTTGGATCTTCTTCTCAATCTTTCTTGTTTGATAACTGGCCTAAATTTGGGCCTTTGGCATGATTAGTTCCTTTTGTCCATATTTTAGATTCTGATTTATGCATCAAGGATATTTGGTTTAATGGAAGTTGGAATCTGCAGCATCTTTACACCCCCCCTTACTGATTCTTTGCGGCAAAAGATTCTTTGCCATTTTGTGGGTTCCAATGATAGTACTCCAGCTGGTTGGTATTGGAAAGGCTCTTCCTCAAGGATTTATACAGTGAATAGTGGATATAATTGGCTTTGCCAACGGAAACCAATTTGGATTCCCAGGCTAATTGGTTATAGATTTGGCGCTTGAAGATTCCAGAGAAGTTTAAATTGCTTATTTGGTTGTGCCTCTACAATGCTATTCCCACACTCTGCTTTCTTCATAGCCGTAATCTTACTAATTCTTCTTTATGCCCTCGGTGTAAATTGGAAAATGAAACTGTGCTTCATTGTTTGCGGGACTGCTCCTTATCTCAAGTTATTTGGCAAAAGCTGAATTTCTCCCTTAATGGAATTGATATTCTTGATTGGTTCAAGCGTGGCAAGAGTATTAATCCTTCCCTCTTCTTCTCAACTCTTTGGTGGATATGGAGATACCGAAACAATGCTATTTTTAATCCGGAAGATAATTGGCATCATGATAAAGTGCTGGCCTTAATTAGAAACTCTGAGCGTGAGCTTCATAAATTCCTCTATCTTCGGGAGAAGGCAATCCATTTCCCTTTGGTTCTTCATTGGACTACACCGACCTTTGGTGCTGTTAAGATTAACTGTGATGCTAGTAGATTTACTCAAGATGGTGAGATTGGCTTTGGTTGTGTTATCAGAGATTGGAATGGTTCTTGGAAATGTGGCTGTGCAGGTATCCTTCCACCTTCAAGTGTTCTTCTCGGAGAGTTATTTGTAATATGGCGTGGTCTTTTACTTGCTTGGAATGCTGGTTTTCGGGAGGCAACTTGTGAGACTGACTGCTATGAAGCCTTCACTCTTTTGCAAGAATCCTCTTTGTTGAATGATGAAACTAGCTCTTTACTTCTTAGAATTCATGGTATGTTAAAGCGGCGCTAGCGTGTTGACATGGTTCTAATTCAGCGGGATGCCAATACTGTGGCAGATGCAATGGCCAAATATGCTATTCTGCATAATGTGAATCATGCTGAATGGCTCATTCCTAATGAGGAATTTCGTTTGCTAGTGGAGGAAGACAATAGGCATTAGTTTCTTGTTGCTGCGTGTGCAGCTTGTTTCTTTTTCTTTCTTTTTCTATCTAGTCACCAAAAAAAAAATTTACTTATTTAAAATTATCAATTTTCAACTTCAAAACACATAATAAAATAAACGGTAAATTATATTTTTTGTCCTTGAAGTTTTCTAAAAGTTTTAAAAATACCACCAAGTTTTATTTTATTTCAATTTTGTCCCTGAAGTTTTCGATTTACATCAAAATAGAGGTATATTTGATATAAGTCTAAAACTTCAACGACAAAATTGAAACAAAATGAAACTTATGAGGATTTTTGAAACTTTTAACAAATTTTAGAGATAAAAAATATACTTTACCCGGAAATAAATTAGTGATACATATTATGATAACATTTTTTCCGTAAAGATGAACATGAGTACAAACGATACAAGTATACAACAACACAGAAACATGATAAAACCTGATCTAACATTCTCAGACATTTTGTCCCTAAATAAAAAATCACCAAGTAACTCAATGGCCAGCGATAATGCCTTAAATGAAGCTCAGATCCGTGAAGAATTAATCTTCGACCTGTTGGGTTGGGGGATACTTTGGAAAACCAAAAAAAAAACTCACCAAGTAAAACAATTTCCAATCAAATTTTGTTTTACACTTATACTTTAAATTATAATTTATAAATTCTGCGATAGACTAGCTTAAACAGTAAATATAAACAATAAAATTAAAATAATTTTTAAATTTACCTTTATTCTGTCAACTGCGGTTGGCTCTCTACTTAAGTTGGGGATGAAGATTGGATAAAAAAAAATATGAAGGTTGCTAGAGCTCTCTACTTAAGTTGGGGATGAAGATTCGGTAAAAAAAAAATATGAAGGTTGCTAGCGCCTAGAGGCTGGCCAGCTTGAATAGGGAGTGTGAGTGTGTGATTCCGGCAGGATCGGAACTGCAAGAAGATGATCAATGACATATGGAAGGTTGCGACAACATTAAGTGGAGCGGTCGAGCAAAGACAAATGTGCCGTCGTCATGCAATGGAGGTCGCCACATGGGAGGCAAGACATTGGCACTATGCAGAGCAAAACATGGTAGAGCCCAAAAAAGAACACACCACTACATAAGGTAGAGATAGATGGGACACAGAATGCTTGATGGAAGCACGACCGAACGAACACGACCACGACCACCACATAAGTGCAAATACTAGATAGTGAGTGAGATGAGAACGTCGCAAAGGAGAGTGAGTGTATTAGTAACCCTATGTGAGTGTATTAGTAACCCTATCTCGGGCTCAAAAGTTTCTTTTGGCACAATTGGAGCAAATTTTTAAACTCAAAAGTTCACCCGAGTTTAGCTGAGAATTACTGAAGAGCAAGTTTAATGCTTATTTAATTCGATTTCACTACCTAAACTCTTAAACTGGCGGTACGAGTTAACACTCGCGTTTGACAACCATGTACTCATGATCGAGGACTATGCTTAATTCCAAAATATTATCGATAAATTAATAATTCACACATAAATGTAATTTACATTTTAAAAAATCAAATAAAATTGTGCTTCAAGGTGGAACGTTCCGGGTAATTTGACAAAGGCTCTCCAATCCGAATGATACTTCATGGGTTCAAGAAAGCATATCTTCAGGTTTAACAAAGATTTGGATAAAACTCAGATGACACTTTAAATGAAGCTGGATCTGTTATGGATTGCACAGTTTCGGTCAGTGCAACATTATCTTCAAACTTTGTGTTGCAGCCCCATAACCGAATAAGAAGTCGCCGACACTTCGGAGACGATTGTCTGAGATATGTCCGATACCACTCAACAAGATCTTGCTTGCTTATGTTCTTCAATTCTTCTGCTTCCTTCTTTGATATGTCAAAGATATACCTGAAAATCAATATATTGTGTTATCATCATTTCAGAAACAAAATATAGCTAATAATAATGTCGCATTTTCTTCAAAGATGGCCTTCCTTATTCATCATCCACAAACTTATGATATAACTAAATAAGACAAGAATCCTCAAGTAAAATCACCTTCTATCAACAATCTGACTCCACAATCGATTGCTTTCATAGTTAAGCGAATGATCTTTCTCGAGCAGTTTCGCCATTAACCCACTTTTGTAATTCTCAAAGGAATCACCATCAAGCCCATCCTACAGTCAACATATAATTCCTTAGAACACAAGTCTTTTAATTCAGAAAATAGTGGGTTGCGCTTACAATTTCTTGAGGACTCTAATCATGTAAAATTGAATATAATTCATGAGGGAGCCATTAGTCTCAGAACAATGAGAAAAGGAATTAGGAACACTCACCAACAATTCTTCAAGGCCATCTATGAAGTTGTCAATTCTACCTTGCAAGTAAATTGGGTCGTACTCGGATGATTGAACACAGAAACAAAACCCGAAAATGCGGTAAGTTAACCGCAGGCTACATTCTACAACATAACCAAGCTGCTCTTTTGTCCTGTATCCACATACACATAAAAATAAAAATAAAAAAAATTAATGCAAACCCATAAAAAAAACATAGAAAGTGAAGACATATTTTCATTGACAAAATGTTAGACGGTCAAATGCAAGAAACTAAAAGAGAATTTTATAGTCACCTCAGCTGATTGAAAAGCGGCTCCTCCACAATTTCCTCAAAAAGATCAATTAAAGCTTTCAGTTTGATTGATCCCAACCCAAAATCTTGCTCAATTTGAAAATAAAGCTGCATGAATACCAAATTATGAAACGGGAGATATTTGATAGAAATTTCAAAGAACAATTATCCATGAAAAGTACAAACAAAAATAATCCAACTGAAATTACCTCAACCACAGAATTCTTTTCTGACTTATTCTTTACACTAACATCTCTAACTAGATTGGCACTGGATGGAAGGCAAATAACGCGCTCAGCATGCCTCAGCTCAATGGGAAGTGGATT
This sequence comes from Stylosanthes scabra, assembly GCA_036250425.1. Lineage (NCBI taxonomy): Eukaryota > Viridiplantae > Streptophyta > Magnoliopsida > Fabales > Fabaceae > Stylosanthes > Stylosanthes scabra. Next base: position 41,879 of record JASCZI010030498.1, on the reverse strand, counting down.
TACTTGAAAGTTCGTCTTAAATATATTTGATATGTTAATTGCTTCTTCTTCTGAAATATTTCCATGGCATAGACCCTCAATGTATAGCTGTCCAATGTTGATATAAAGGAATAAATTTCAAACAATGTAGCGATATAAACTAGAGAACTATAATATATCATGGAACTCATGTTTAAGAAACAAGTAATTAAAAACCAATAAACAAAGAATGAGCTACCAAGGAGTAACTATTTTCTTGTAAATGTTAGCATTATCAAGCTGAGACATGAGATTCTCATACACATAACAGAACAGGTGCATCAAAACAAAGTAGTTATTAGGTTTAGAGTTTGGGTTTAAGGATATAATGCTTGCCATGCATGTATTTTTTGGAAACATTATTCTTTTTTACAAAAATAAAATAAAAGTTGACAACTAAGACTGCAAAATAGTCCAAATAGTAAGATACAAGATTAAATATTTCATTCCTACCTCGGAGCGGAGTTCGGGGATAAATGCATTCAAATCATCAAGAAATAAATCATTTAGGTGATGCAGCTTCTCCTCAACGTCATAAAAGCTCTGGCACAAAACTTGCAATCTCAAATATGATGAATGACTTAAAGGCTTCATGTTGGCATTCTTCAATGTTCTCTTCATGTCTTCTTTTATAACCTGAACAATGATGATTGGTTCATTGCAATTAATAAAGCAACCAGAAATATGGAAGAGGGCAAAAAGGATAACACATAAACATATTGGTCAGGGATAAAAGGTAATATGTTATGTACCTCAAATCGATCACCAGTAGGAATAAAAGATCTAGCTACTGATAAAATTTTAGATAAGAGAACAGGAAGCTTCTCGTTGAAACCATAGACCTTCAGCTCAAGTTTGTCACCAACATAGGAGACAGAGGTTTCTAACTTCGCAATACTAGCCTGCAAACATAGGCACAGATGTATGAAGTCCTTTGAAAATAAGATTAAACTACTTATAATACAGAAAGTTGTACATACAAAACAAGGCGATGATATTTTGGAAAGCTGGAATTAAAAAAGTAATTAGTCGGGAGTGTGAATAGTCAGCTAAAAGTGGAAGCTTCTTAATGATACCTTGCTCAATTGATCAGTTTCCAAGCATAAGGTATGAAGCTATGTACTAATTAGAATTACCTAGTAAATCTATTGAGGGGAAAAAACATATAAAGGAAAGGAAATCCTCCAAACAAGATAGGAGTAAACAAAGAACAGAAACAACAGAAAACTCGTGACTGAGCAACATGTTTTTAATGGGAGGATATATAACATAGAAAAATTGCTCTACTTTCAGTGTCAAACAAGACAGACAATTAACCTGATATATAATTTCATTCAACTCGTCTTTAAGAAGGAGAATGAACAATTCAGCCAATACACAACTCTTGACATTAGCATATCCACCCTTCAAGTTAATCCGAAAATATGTATTGGCACGAGGAACTTTGAAAGTACTATCCAACTTGTACCAGAATTTGATCAATGCTTCATCAACTATACATCTAGGAGAAGATGAATTTGCAAAATCATCACATGTGTCACTAGATCGTATAGAAAAATCACTTGGAATAAACTCATTTTTTGATGGAAGATGTAGCGAGGCCTCAATTTCTGGAGAATTTCTCCATAACTCCATCAAATTTTGAGCAATGTCTTGTTCAACATAATGTGAACCAAACCACGGTTCACACTGGACGTCTGAAAAAAAAAAGTAGCATCATCAAGTTGTTAATCATCATGATGGAAATATAACTTCCAGATATATTTTGTGCAACATAACAGATTAACAGGGGAACAAATAAATACAAGTGCAACTAGCCAAAGGTCAAAAAAGAACTCACTTTCCGACTTAAGGAACAACTTTGAAACAACATCTACTCTCATGTTTTCTGGAACGAAGAAACCAAGAAGTTGCTTTATCAATTGCTCATCCCAAGTCTGGTAGACATAGTCACCATATATGACATGCTCTGACGGATAAAAGAGCAAATTTTCTGCACAAGAAAATAATTCAAATAAGCTAGAAAGATATAAAATTTCAAAATATATTTCACACAAAGGCAACAACCACAAATAAAAAAGCCAGCAGACTCTTCCGTATATTGTATTTAGGTTGAAAGCATAACAAATAAATGTTAAGTTTTTGCTAAAAGCACAAACTGACAACAATTTTTTTTAAAATCTCTATGTGTGTTGCATTTCCTCCAAATCCTATTGATTAACAAAGGACTTAAGAAAACAACTCCAAGCAAATAAATTAGAAACCTGAGAGTTCAGCAGCATAATCATCTTGCGGTTGCTCTTCTGCAAATCTAAAATCCATTTTTCCAATGCTTTGAAGTTCTTTGAATATCCATTCTTGTGGAGGAATTTCACGCAATAATTTCAGGTATTGATAGACAAAGCCAATGATATCAAATATCTGGGAAGTGAAATCAAAGTTAAGCCATAATGAAGAGAAGAAATTTGTGGAAACTGGAAAGCATAAGCTGATCTGAGTGACCACAAAATTTAATTTACCCACTAACTGGTCACATTGTTTTCACATTTGTCTATTGACTGAAAAAATTTAATCCAAAATAATAATAATAATAATAATAATAATAATAATAAAGCTGAAATTGAAATTGAAATTAATCTTATATTTGAGGGCCAACTAAACACACTACTTGCTCTTACTCTTTTCTATCTGAAAGGCCATACAAGTTAAGAGAATATGATTACCTTTTCAACACCAGAGTCAGTGAGGTTTATGGACACAACAAAGATATAAGCTATAGTCGACCGAAAAGTTCCTTCATCCCCAACACCAGCAGATAGAGATGTAGCCCAACCTTTAGCCTTGAGAAAGGAAAGCAAGCTTCCCTTGCCCTCTGAAAGGTTGATTATGTTCTTGTTAATGAAAGCCACACAAGAATGAGAAAGTAAATTGTGATGAAAGAATGAGAAAAATATATCACCAAAATCATAGAGCAAAACCACTTTCCATCACATGTAGAGTGGTTAAGCTCTTAAACATAGTAACTTCCACAGATATAAAAAAATCCTATTGCAGTAAACGATTTTTCATAATAACTTTAAGTTGGAATAAAACTATTTATAAACAAAAACTGGTAAGACTTATATATACACACTGAAGACTGGCTTCTGCTTAAGATGCATAAAACATACATGACAACAGATACAAGCATATATACAGTTATACAGTAAACACCCTTAACTGTAAAGTATCAACTAGTCATTCTTAATGAGATATATCTTACCATGCCCAAGAAGATGAGCTAAATAATCCTCCGGTTTCTTCAAATACTCCTGGTGTAGACAGGGAAGTGTCCACAATAAGTCGAGGATATGAACATCTTTGACAGCTTCTAGCCAATAAACTTTACCAGATTTCCAAATAGGACCTTCTGCAGTGAACTTGGGGTTCACTTGAGGACCCTTTCTGACAGCACCAAATAATTCCACAACCCAACTCTCAAGCACATCAAGAGGGTCTACATTATTCATACATAAAGCACATCACCATAAAGTATAAACATACCGCCATGTATTGGTCTCATTAAAACAAATAAATATGATTATTTCTCAACTATTAATAAATGTATAAGTGGCTGCAAACCTGTATACCCTGATTGACATATCGGGAATGGGAAAAACTAAGCACCTTATTATTGCTGAAAGAAAAACATGGCTAAAATAAAATTGGAAGAATAACAATGTATAGAAGC
>JASCZI010030498.1:16373-38121 GCA_036250425.1 Stylosanthes scabra | reverse complement strand
TTCATTAATCCACCATGGTAATACTCTTTGTATAGTTTGAATATTTGCTCCCTCAAATTAACACCCTTCTCCATAGCATCAACCAAGCTCTTCTTATTCCCTTCATGTACATGGAAGAGAAATGAAATAGCAAATCAATTATAGAGAGAAATCTAAATATCTAATCGACCGTGTAATAAATGAACAACATTTTCATGACATACCCCAAAAGAATCTGTTTAATGGATGACCAACAGCAGAAGTATGGCATTGAAGTTGTTGAAGACGGCAAACATCACTTTGCAAAGCCTGGTTGAATTCTATGTTCAGTTTTGTATACCATTATGGTATACCAAAAAGATTATCAGCAAACTGCAGATAAGCAAATTCAAGCGCTTTCTAACATTATTGTTAAAGTGGAAATCTGCATAATTGGATTATAATGAGACATACCTGAATCTACGGCCTGTACTTCTCGTTCCATGGCCTCCATTTTTACAAGAGGTGAAATAAAGAACTGAGAAAATCTGATTCAAAAAAAAGAGAGAGAGACCAAAACAAAAGTTTAATAAGAAGCCTAGCATATCTATCAATAAGACTGAAAATTCCAAGGGCCTCATAATATTATCAAAATTGAATCATTCGATTCATTTAGATATATTTAAGCACAATATAAACAACAAATATTGATGATTAAAATATTATAACCCAAATCACCAGAAAATATTTTACCAAGAAAAATGAGATGAATATAATAATCAATATGTAGAATAAATATCACTAGCTTGATGTCTATTATCTTTGATATGCAGAGAGTAGAGTAGAGAGCTTTGCACTTTTCATGCATTCTGTTAATCTCAATTTTTCCATTGAGGATATCTTGTCCTCTAACCCCTATGTAATTTTTCATTTTATGTTTTCAAACACATGACCTCAACAATTTGATAAATACTCAAGGATTTACTTTCATTTCCTTACAATGTAAACCAAGATTTACCTTCTCAAGGCACCCTTCAAAAACTCTGGCTTTACTTCAAAATGGTAGCAGGTATGTTCAGTCTCTGTATATGCATTTGAGGAACCACCGTGCTTGGACAAATAGCTATCATACTAACAATAAAAACAGTCAAACTGATAGGAAAATTAACTGCATGTTGTCTTTGAACAAATTACTAGGTGCACAATGACATGCTACATTCAAAAAAATGAATCAAGTTCATGTTAATTAATTTCAGCTTTTTAAGTTTGGTGAAAGCACAAAAAAACAGCTAGGATTAAAGCACTTCATGGATAGCTTTCGTTTAGAATTCTTTTTGCTCTTATAATCAGGGTTTCTTATTTATTCTTCACCCATCTTAATGAAATTCTTCATTTATTATAAATAAATAAATGAAGTTTGCTGAGCGGGACCAAGTTGCAAAAGATGCCATCTATTGGTAGAAAATATTGAAGCTTGAAGGATAACTTGAAAAAAAAATACAAAAAAACCTAAAGGACATAAGTTTGAATTCACATGAACTTTTTATTTATTTGTTGATGCTTTGGAAAGACCCTAACAGAAATGTGGCATTCCTCCAATGAATATGACAATTGCTTACAGCAAAAAACCTGCATGCCCTGATATCAATAATACATTCTTCCATCCAAGGCTTCATATAAGCATAAAACAAAGGGAAAATAAACAGGGCACTAGTAATGCAAAAGTAACATTATTATACAATATTAAGTGATAACAAGCAACAACTAGTCTTTAGGCTACGCTTCTATCTCTTCTAAACCAGTTTTCTTAGACTTAACCAAAACAAACATATTCTAGATTAACTTATTTGATCCTTTAGTTCGACAGAATCATAAATGCATACTTTCCAAAATACAGGGAGGAACCAAGATAAATTCAAATGCATGAGAAGACAAGAGCCAAACATACCTCATTTTCATCAGGGAATTCCTCACTCCCCATGAAGAGCATGTGCTCTGTAAACCAATTAAATAAAAAAAACATTCACTTTTTCCTCTTAGCAGCTAAGCTAACACATCTCTAGAAGAAACTAGGATAAAGAATAAAATGCTTTACAAATATGATGTAAAATAAACTTCCAAACCTAGAAAATGGGCCAGTCCCTGAGCTTCAAAAGGATCCGAAAAGCTGCCAATTCCTACACACATGGCTGCCGCCGCCTGCTAAAACAAAAATCACAAGCTCTACCACATTCATATTGAAGCACTATACATAACAAGTAACACAACTCAGCAGCATATCAAGCTATAGAAGTACTAAATTGTGTGAGTATAAGAGGATTGCCACTAACTCAACCATCAAATTTTACACAAATGTGCATTCCACAATCTCAATTGATAATCAACCATTCAAATAACTTTTAATCTAAACCCTTTGAAATTAAGAATCATAGATCATAATCACAAACACTAACGTTTCCACGTATAATCATACCCTAACCTTGCCGAATGCCCATTATTTTCCCTATATAAAGCAAAAATAAGCAATCCACTAACCTAGTTCAAGAACCAAGGCATAAAATTGAATGAAAAATCTCAAAATTTGCAGCTATTTTTTTTTAAACTTTAAAAGAAACCTTTTTAGTCTGGGCAGCAGCATCCTTATTCCCATCTATATCCATTCCAGTATCCATTCCAGTTTCTTCTCCTTCTTCTTCATCTTCATCTTCATCTTCTTCGTCATCTTCACCATCTTCCTCATCGTCATCATCTTCTTCTTCTTCATCATCGTCATCTTCATCTTCGCGCTGGGGTTCGTGAGGAGGACCTTGAGGGAAAATCTCGGGATCGTGAACAATCAAAGCTTGAAGTCCATTAGAGAGGCGTAAGAGCCTGTAAAAACGACGGTCGTTTGGGGACTTGAAAACGACGTCGTCAGAAGCGAAAGTTACAAGAGCAGGATTAGAAGCTTCCATCACCATTCTACGAATGTTCCTTCTTCGTGACTTGTGTTGATTGGATTTGGAGGAGAGAGAACGAAAGAAAGAACGTGATGTGTTATTGTGAAGCGGTGAAAGTGAAAGTGAAGTAGAACAAGTCTTGAAGCTTAGAAATCGCAACTCCCAACCCCAAAAAGTGTTGTAAGCCAGTGCGGCGGCACTTGGGCTTCGCTTTCTTTCCCTGCGTTGGTTAAACTCACCAATTCGCACCACCCTGCTTAACAAATTCGTACTTTTCGGTTCCTTGAAAAAAATTATTAGGGTGAGATCGGATTGACTTTTGAAAAAGATTTTTTTTATCTATGTCTTATTTAAAAAAAAAATTTTATTAATAGAAACTGTTTTTTTTTTGTTTTTTTAAAAAAGTAACACATTGTTAATTTCTTAAAAAAACACATAATTTGCTTTTTTTTTAATAAAAATATTTTTTTAGAAATGTATCTAAATAATATTGATAAAAAGTATCTTTTTTAACCAAAAAGTACTTTCTTAAAAAAAGCCAATCCAAATAAGCACTTAGTCATATTAGTTATGAAAAATATAATTTTAAGTTAAATTAATTCTTTTACCTGTCAAATAATGATATGTCATTTTTAAAAGTAAGGTATCATAAAAATAAATTAATCATTTTGTGTTAGGTGCCATCTAGTTGATAGAATGATTAATTTGATAGAAAATTATATATTTGAGAAAATAATATGACTAGTAAAATTTTTGAAGGACCAATTTCAAAATATGCGATCTCTTTCTAAGACTAATTTGAACAGTGTTGAAAATTCGAATTGTGTAGGCAAAAAACTCCTAAATAGAGCTCAAATCTACAATGGATTAGTCATTTTGTATATATAACAATTTATTAATGAGAAAGTTTAAGGAACCCATAGTTTATTATCCAATAAATTGCTAATAGGCTTTTTCTTTTTTTTTCTCTTTCTCTTTTTACCACCTATTATTTTCCTAATTATATTATTGGCTCCCTATTTATCCCCTAATGTTGATTCCGAAACACTACTCTTTATTAATTAACCAGCAACATATAATTCAGGTACGGTAACAGATTTTTTTTAGTGACCTATATGTTATAGATTAATTCTTAAATTAAATATAATTTCAATTAATCATTTTAAAATTTAAAACTCATATCAATATGCCAACTTTTTAAAATTTTTATATTATAATTAGCAAAATTTTACTATTTCATTTTTTTAAAAATTTATACTTGCCATTTTTTATATCTATTTTACATAACTAAATCCAACTATATTAACAATTGCATTCTCAAGAAAATACATGTGTATACACAATCTTCTTCTTCATCAGCATTGTCTTCTTTGCCAACATCCTCTTTTTTTTTTCTTCCTTCTCCATCTTCTTTTACATCTTTTCTCTCCGTGTTATCATCATTGTTATCTTCTTCTTCATTTTTCTCCTTCTTCTATGTCCTTTCTTTATGTTAGAAAAGGAGAGAGTAGAATGGAGAAAGGCTTTTGTGTATTATAATTAATAAGAAAATAGATTACAATGTACAACTATTTATAGGTAAAAGAGAATCCTAATAAACCTTAACAAACAACACTTAATAGTTAAGCAACCTATCAAAACAATATATTTAAATCTTAAATATCTTAATATCCCCCCTCAAACTCAAGTGGGAGCTAAAGAAACCATCTTGAGTTTGGACACTAACGTCCGAAATCTAGTAGGTTGCTGAATCTTAGTGAAGATATCAGCAGTTTGATCCAAAGTCCCAACTAGTATAAGACGAATAGCACCAATTTGGAGACGCTGCCGAACAAAGTGACAATCAATTTCTATATGTTTGGTGCGCTCATGGAAAACATCAGTGTGCGCAGTCTGAATAGCACTGCGATTATCACATAAAAGATCTGTCGGTGAAGACTGAATAACCCCCATGTCCTCGAGAAGCCAACGGATGGAAACAACTTCAACAGATGTGTCAGCAAGAGCATGATACTCAGCTTCGGTACTTGAACGAGCCGTAAAGGTTTGCTTCTTAGCACGCCAGGAGATAAGCGAGTCGCCAAGGAACAAACAATAATCAGTAGTCGAACGACGATCAGTAGGATCACCAGCCCAATCAGCATTAGAATACGCCTGAAGGAGCAAAGAGGAGTGGGCAGAAAAATGAAGTCCATGGAACAGAGTACCTTTGATGTAACGGAGGATACGAAGAACTGCAGCATAATGAGTAGTCCGAGGAGCTGAGAGAAACTGGCTAACAACATGGACAGGATAAGCAATATCTGGCTGTGTAACAGTCAAATAGACCAATCCACCAACTAGAAAAGAACCAAAAGCTCTGATACCATGTTAGAAAGTGAGAGAGTAGAATGGAGAAAGGCTTTTGTGTATTATAATTGATAGGTTACAATGTACAACTATTTATAGGTAAAAGAAAACCCTAATAAATCCTAACAAACAACACTTAATAATTAAGCAACCTATCAAAACAATATATTTAAATCTTAAATATCTTAACACTTTCTCTATTGTCATCTTATTCATCTTTTTCTTGTTTTTCTTTTTCCATCTTCTTTCTTCTCTTCTCTATTTTCTTTTTTTACCAATTAAAATTGCATAATTTATTTATAATAATTTCACAGATGCATCAACAAGGTTTACATTTAGTGATATTTATTTCAAGCATGAACTTATTTTCATTTCTAATAGAAACTTGCTACTATTTCTAATAATAACTCGTTAAATTTTATAACATTAACTTCTTATTTTAGAACTAGATTGATTTATGTAATTTAGTCTTCTTTAAAAACTCAATAAAAAAGAGAAAAAAAGACAAATATATCACCAAATTTTATTCTTTTGAATAAAAATGCTTGTGAACTTTGAAAAATTCTTAATGACCCCTCACCTTTTGAAACGGCGTACACATATATCTTTCTGTTAGTCTACTTGTCCAAGTCGTGATGAAAATTATTGAGATATACAAAACATGTTCCAACGGTTCGTTAACAGTGCGAATGTAACATTAGGTTCTCTAACAACGTTGTTTAGTTTATGAGCAAATTTGTCTGAATTTTAAAAGTTTAGAAATATTTCTTTTTAAATATAATATTTTAATATAGAGTTTCAATCTTCCTTTCATGAGCATGTTTAAAACATACAAATTATGGGGATTCTTAGCTTTAATTTAATTTTTGTTTAAGATTTATTTGTTGTGTTAGTTAGATACACCTAATCATGTGTTTGAAAAATCCTTGTTTCTTACTGTTACTTCACTACTAATAAAGATGTGTTTGCCATTAGCTAGTATAGAAATAATAAATAGAATAATCACCATGGAAAAGGATTTTGGCAAGAACATCAAATTATTTATTGCCTTTTTTTATTTTAAGGTCCGTTGGAAAGGTAAAAAATCCAAAGGATTTTAGTTTAAACAAGTAATTTTGTTGATGGAATTTGACTGCATACTTGAGTAGATTATAGCCTCTTTTAAAGAGTGGAGATCAAGGTTATCATGCTTCAAGGGAAATGAAAATGATGTATATAAATAGTTTGTTTATTATTCTTCTGAATCTTCAAATGGATTTCTTTTAATCTCATCAAAATTTCCTTTTTTTCATACTTCAATCGTGGAGGAGTATAGGGTAAAAGCATAGGTAAAACTTAAAAATAGAGAAAGAGAAACATTTCTCTATATTAAAATATTATATTTAGAAGAATATATATATCCGTAAACTTTTAAAATTTAGACAAATTTACATCGTCGTTGGAGAACCTAATGTTATATTGGCGCCGTTAACGGAGCTGGAGCCCGTTTCGTCCACCTCAGCAATTTCCGTCATGACTTGGATGTGTAGATCAACGAAAGGATACATATGTCTGTCGTTTCAAGAGGTGAGGGACCATTAAAAAGTTTTCAAAACTCAGGAGAATTTTTGTTCGAAAAAATAAAGCTCAAAAGTATATTTGTCATTTTCTCTAACAAATATTTTGAACAAGAACTTGCTTCCATTTTAAATAAAAACTCGTTAAAATTTAGAACATAAACTTCTATCTCTAAACCTAGAATGATTTATACATGTAATCTAATTTTCATTTCGAATATGAATTTACATTATTTTGAATAGAAATTTGTTAAAATTTACAATATAAATATTTGATTGTTCTTCTTTTAGAAAAGAAGAGGAGGAAGAGAAGAAAACATAGAAGAAGTAGGAGCATAAATAAAGAAGAGGGTTAAAGAAAAATATACCTCTAGTTTTTTTTATTTATTTTAAATTGAACAAAAATACCTTTCACTTTACTGAAATACCCACATGCCTCCAACCTTCGAGAAAAAGTAAACAATACTACCTCTCTGAGGGTCCAACTTATGTGACAGTTATGAAGGCGTGTGATGAGACTGTCAATGGCATCTAGCTGGCCGTAACGGAGCCACGTTGTACATACCAGGCCCATAGTTGATATTAAATAGCAAAAAGAAAGTCGATTTCTTTAGAGGAATGAAACCCAAATTTCGAAAGTGTTCATATAAAAGAGGAGTAACGACTTCGTTTTGCTGTTTAATATTAATTATGGGTCTGGTCTGTACAGCGTGGCTCCGTAAAGACTAGCTAGACTAGAGGTATCAAAATTTCCCACGCCACGGGAATCCTCGCAGAAAACGCCCTGAATCGGGACCCGAAGATGGGAAATTTTCCCTATGGGGGATGGGGATGGGGGGCGGCGATGACCCGAGCGGGGAATTCCTGACCCCATTCCCGAATCCCCGATATATAATAAATACCTAAAATATTCTTATTTAGATAATATATGTTGTTCCTTTTTTGTAATTTCAAAATTTACCAAACTATTTCAAATACCTTAAATATCTTTATTACTTAATTTCTACCATATATTTTTTTTAGTCATTTTACATCTTATTGTTGTATTATTTTATTTTTCAAATTATAATGTTGAGTTTTATATAATTTATTATCTTAGACAAAATATATTTAAATGATGTATCACTATATTAATATTTTTATATTAATTTTTCAATTTTTTGTTCATTTTAATTAAAATATCCATTAAAGAGAGATGTGAAATGGGGAATTCGTGGAGAATGGGGAATCCAAGGGGAATGGGGATGTGGACGAAAATTTCTCGTGGCGGGGAATGAGGCGGGGACAGGGAGAGATTTTGGGAGCGGGGACGGGGAGCGGGAAAGCATCCCCCGCCCCACCCCATTGACACCCCTAAGCTAGACACGTTTGACAGCCACATCACACACCATCATATTAGTCACATATGAGTTAGACCATCGAATGGATAATATTGTCCACTTTTCTCGAATGTTGGGGCATGTGGGTATTTCAGCAAAGTGGACGGTATTTTTGTCCAATTTTAAAAAATTTAAGGTATTTTTTTTACCCTAAAAAAAATGATGAGACCGCCGACGAAAGAGAGAAACAAGGAAGAAAATATCAAAGTCGTAAAAGAAGGAAGAAAAGAAAGAAGACGTAAGTGACATGTGTTACATGTAAAAAGGGAAAATAATAATAAGAAGAAGAAGAAAGGCGTGTAAGTATAAATAATGACTCGGTTAATTAAATTGTTTGATCACTTAGAATTAATATTTTTCTTATTGAAGACGTGTTTCCCTTTCATCCTTCTGGTGTTGAACAGTTGACATTGCTACTTAATAATCTTTTCTTTTAATTTTACTAGCTTCACTTTTAGTTAACCTATCATGGATGACAAGAGTTAAATTTTTTGATGCGGTATTAATTCGTGTTTTTATTCATTTACTTTAAATTTCCATAATTGAACCATCAGTCTTATATATGTTAGCGAACTAAATCCCTGTTAAATGTTGAGTTTAACAGGTTCAATCTCAAATAATTTTATTTTTTAAGATAACTATATCAGTAATTATATCTCATTTCGCATATTGCGCAAATGCTCGCTAGTTTGAAAAAGGGATAAGTATTCTTTATGCCCAAAAGATTTGGGCCAAAAATCTTATTTGTCACAAACGTTTTTTTCTTCTCAAAATTGTCACAAAGATTTTCCATTATGAATAAAAAAACATATTGACCGTTTTGTCCTTAACTATTGTTATTTATTAATGATAGTTAATGATTTTATTCTCTTTAATTATGTATTTATTTTAATAACTAAAATTTAAATTATTTAAAGAAAATAAAAATTTTATTACCCACATCTTACAAACACACACTCACATCAGATATAGAAAAGAGATTGAACTAGAAGGCTTTGGAACCTTCAATCTCAAACTCTCTTTCTTTTTTCTTTTCTGTTCTATTATTATTATCTACCATGAATAATAATGGAGGATCTCTTGTTAATTCTTTTCTTTATCTGTAGTCAGTAGTCAGAGAAAGAATTAAAGAAAGAAGGAATTGATAGATTGTGAAAATCCAATGGCTATTAATTGGAGATGGAGTAGTTGCTCATCATCATCAGAGTCCTCTACATTTTCTTCATCATCGTCTTGGTCAACGAAACTATTGTTGTTCATGTTACCTCTTTTACTCGTAGCGGTGATTATTTCAGTGTCGGGTCCAAATAGCCCCTCTAATTTAGTTGATATTGCTAAGAAGCCCTTCTCTGCTGTCACCGCCGTGGAGTCACCGCCGTTGGTGGTGGTGGCCGTCAACAGTGGTCATGGGGAAAACAGGAGGAGGCGGTCGAAGCTATATCCGAAAACCCATTCAATCAATCCTCCGCTCCCTCACTTCCCATTCAAGCACTGAAATTGGAAAATTGGAAATAATAACAATAATAGTAATAAGTACAAAGATGGAATGTTCATAATAACGTATATATTCTTATATTATATAAAAATAATGTAAATACAAAGGGAAAGAAATGAAATGAGGAAGAAGAATTGGTGATGTTTATGTAAACACAAGGGGCAGCGGTTTTGGTATTTTTAATGTGTTTTCAAATTTTTTGTGACAACTTTGAGAAGAAAAAAACGTTTGTGACAAATAAGATTTTTGGCCCAAATTTTTTGGACATGAAGAGTACTTATCCCTTTGAAAAAAATATAGTAGAACATTGATGAAAAAGCTAAGTTTAAAAAAAAAAGGAAAAAGTAGCAGAAAATATTTTTGAAGAATAAAGGTTAAATAACATTTCTGTACCGAGCGCTTTGTTCAAGTTGGCTTTTTTACCATATATGTATATAATTTTTTATGATTATAAAATTCTTTCAATATAAATTTATAAAAAATACTTTTATTAAAAAAATATAGAAAGTCTTCTTTTATTTTAACCAACAACCAAGTTGCCTTTTATAAAAGAAAAATCTTTAAAAGACTTTAATGAATTATATACTGATGGGTAATGCTATTTGAACAAATAATTTTGGCCAATCAAGTGTAATCAAGTGATTTATTTCTATGCTAAATAAAATATTATTTCGGTATCAAATAGTATAAAAAGTGATCCTAAATAAAGTTATATTTGACACCGAAATAGTCTTCTATTTAGCATAGAATTAAATCACTTGACTGCACTTGATTGACCAAAATTATTTATTTACATAAAATTATTGATACTGAAAAGATATTTTTAAATAAAAATACAAAACCAGAAACGGTCAAATGTGAGGATTAATGAACCAACATTTTTAATTAAAAAATAAAATTAAGAAGTTAGCTAGTATTAGTTTGAATACGTGAGAAAAAAAATATTAACTCTTTAAAATTTCTTATTAAAATATATGAAAGTTATTGCAAGATATTTTGGAAATTGGTAAAAAAAAAAGAAAAGAAAAAAATAATTGGAATAGGGACGAAAGACTATACCCATCTAAGAGAGTGAGTTATTGAAAAGGATTACACAAATGGAGAAGTCTTCTAAGTTCTTTTGAATTTCCTCATTCTCAATGAATGCCAACACTTCCATGAAATATGTCTTCCCAGTTTCTAATGGTGATTGTGTCAAATATCCTATTTTTTTTATATCTTGTAAATTTTTCTTGTCCAAAAAGTAAATTAGGGAAAAAAAAAGAAGAAGAATAAAGAACACTTATAGAACACCAATACATTTCATAAGAAAAATTACACTTGAAGGCAACAATGGACATGCATTGTTGTGCAAAAGAAAACAAAAGATTAAACATGCCTCAAAAATTCAAAACTACTAATCAAACTTCTGATGGTCTTAAGAAACAGACACATCTAACAACAATGACAACTATAACATTAGAAGATCAAACAACATAGGACAAACAAAACTCATCATTGCACAAAACCATTAACCATGGTTGGTTAATCTTTCAAGGATCTAATGGGGCAGGGCGATAATCATTTTGGACATCATTAGCAGCATCAACAAAT
The DNA here is from genome assembly GCA_036250425.1 of Stylosanthes scabra. Taxonomy (NCBI): domain Eukaryota; kingdom Viridiplantae; phylum Streptophyta; class Magnoliopsida; order Fabales; family Fabaceae; genus Stylosanthes; species Stylosanthes scabra. The sequence continues at coordinate 26,852 of JASCZI010030498.1, read as the reverse complement.
GGAAACACACCATCAGCATTCATGACATTATTGTCCACTCCTCGATTATTCATGACATTATTGTCCACTCCTCCATTATTATTGTTACTACTAGTCCCTTCTTGTCCTTCAAGCTTGCTAATTTTCTTGTTGATGGAATTTGACTGCATACTTGAGTAGATTATAGCCTCTTTTAAAAAGTGGAGATCAAGGTTGTCATGCTTCAAGGGAAATGAAAATGACGTATCTAAAAAGTTTGTTTATTATTCTTCTGAATCTTCAAATGGCTTTCTTTTAATCTCATTAAAATTTCTTTTTTTTCATACTTCAATCATGGAGGAGTATTGGATAAAAGCATAGCTAAAACTAAAAAATAGAAAAAAGAAACATTTCTCTATATTAAAATATTATATTTAGAAAAAAATATATATATCCTAACTTTTAAAATTTAGACAAATTTATCCTGAGCTAAACGATGTCGTTGGAGAACCTAATGCCACATTGGCACCGTTAATGGACAGCTGGAGCCTGTTTCGTCCACCTCAGCAGTTTCCGTCATGACTTGGACGTGTAGATCAACAGAATGATATATATGTCTGTCGTTTCAAGAGGCGAGGGACCATTAAGAATTTTCCAAAAATCAGGGACATTTTTGTTCTAAAAAATAAAGCTGGAAAGTATATATTTGTCATTTTCTCTAACAAATATTTAGAACAAGAACTTGCTTCCATTTTGAATAAGAACTCGCTAAAATTTAGAACATAAACTTCTATCTCTAAACCTAGATTGATTTATACGTGTAATCAAATTTTCATTTCGAATATGAATTTACATCCATTTTGAATAGAAATTTGTTAAAATTTACAATATAAATCTTTTGTTGTTCTTCCTTTAAAAAAGAAGAGGAGGAAGAGAAGAAAACATAGAAGAAGGAGGAGCATAAATAAAGAAGATGGTTAAAGATAAATATACCTCTAACTTTTTTTAAATAGACAAAAATAGCTTCCACTTTACTGAAACATCCAGATGCCCCCAATCTTCGAGAAAAGTGGACAATACTACCTCCCTGATGGTCCAACCCATGTGTGACCGTTATGAAGGCGTGTGATGAGGCTGTCAATGGCATCTAGCTGGCTGTAATGGAGCCACGCTGTACAGATCAGGCCCGTGATTGATATTAAAATGCAAAACGAAAGTTGATTCCTTTAGAGGAGTGAAACCCTAATTTTGAAGTATTCATATAAAAGAGGGGTAACGACTTCGTTTTGCTGTTTAATATTAATTATTGGTCTGGTCTGTATAGTGTAGCTCCGTAACGGCTAGCTAGATGCCTTTAACAGCCACATCACACACCATCATAACAGTCATACATGAGTTAGACCATCAGAGGGATAGTATTGTCCACTTTTCTCGATGGTTGGAGGCATGTGGGTATTTCAGCAAAGTGGAGGGTATTTTGTCCAATTTTAAAAAATTTAGGGGTATATTTGTTTTTAACCCTTAAAAAGATAATGATGCCGCCGACAAAAGAGAGAAACAAGGAAGAAAATATCAAAGTTGTAGTAGAAGGAACAGAAGAAAGAAGACACAAGTGACGTGTATGATATAAAAAAAAAGGGAAATAATAACAATAATATAAAGAAGAAAGGTGTGTAAGTATAAATAATGATTCGGTTAATCAAATCGTTTGATCACTTAGAATTAATATTTTTCTTAGTGAAGACATGTTTCCGTTTCAACCTTCTGTTGTTGAACCGTTGACACTGCTACTTAACAATCTTTACTTTTAATTTCACTAGCTTCACTTGTAGTTAACCTATCATGGATGACACTAATTAAATTTTTGATGTGGTATTAATTCGTGGTTTCATTCATTTACTTTAAATTTTCATAATTGAACCAACAATCATATATATATTTGCGAACTAAATCGCTGTTAAATGTTGGGATTAACAGATTCATTCTCAAATAATTTTATTTTTTTAGATAACTATATCAGTAACTATATCTCATTTCGCATATTGTGCGGGTACTTGCTAGTTTGAAAAAATATAGTAAAACATTGGTGAAAAAGCTAAGTTTAAAAAAAAAGGGAAAAATAGCAGAAAATATTTTTGAAGAATAAAGGTTAAATAACATATGTGTACCAAGTGCATGCGTTGTTGAAGTTGGCTTTTTTACCATATATGTATATAATTTTTTATGATTATAAAATTCTTTCAATATAAATTTATAATAAATACTTTTATTAAAAATATATAGAAAGTCTTCTTTTATTTTAACCAACAAACAAGTTGCCTTTTATAAAAGAAAAATTTTAATAGACTTTAATGAATTAGATACTAAAAAAATATTTTTAAATAAAAATACAAACCAGAAATGGTCAAATGTGAGAATTAATGAACCAACATTTTTAATTAAAAAAATGAAATTAAGAAGTTAGCTAGTATTAGTTTGAATACCTGAGAAAAAAATATTAACTCTTTAAAATTTCTTATTAAAATTTATGAAAACTATTGCAAGATATTTTGAAAATTGATAAAAAAAAAAAAAATTGGAATAGGGACGGAGTTTTCTAAATTCTAATGAATTTTCTCATCTAAAAGAATGTGTTATTGAAAAGGATTGCAGAAATGAAGAAGTCTTCTAAATTCTAATGAATTTCCTCATTCTCAATGAATAATACCAACACTTCCATGAAATATTTCTTCCTAGTTTCTAATGGTGATTGTGTCAAATATCTTATTTTTTTTATATCTTGTAAATTTTTCTTGTCCAAAAATTAAATTAAGGAAAAGAGAAGAAGAATAAAGACACTTATAGAACACCAATACATTATTTCATAAGAAAAATTACACTTGAAGGCATCAATGGACATGCATTGACCATCATTGTTGTGCAAAATAAAACAAAAGATTAAACATGCTTCAAAAATTCAAAACTACTAATTAAACTTCTGATGGTCTTAAGAAACAGACACATCTAACAAAAGTGACAACTATAACATTAGAAGATCAAACAACATAGGACAAACAAAACTCATCATTGCACAAAACCATTAACCATGGTTGGTTAATCTTTCAAGGATCTAATGGGGCAGGGCGATAATCATCTTGAACATCATTAGCAGCATCAACAAATGGAAACACACCATCAGCATTCATGACATTATTGTCCACTCCTCCATTATTCATGACATTATTGTCCACTCCTCCATTATTATTGTTACTACTAGTCCCTTCTTGTCCTTCAAGCTTGCTAATTTACTTGTTGATGGAATTTGACTGCATATTTGAGTAGATTATAGCCTCTTTTAAAATTTAGACAAATTTGCCCTTGAGCTAAACGACGTAGTTGGAGAACCTAATGACACATTGGCGCCCTACGGACATCTGGAGCCTGTTTCTTCCACCTCAACAGTTTCTGTCATGACTTGAATGTGTAGATCAATGGAAGGATATATATGTCTGTCATTTCAAGAGGTAAGGGACCATTAAAAATTTTCCAAAGGTCAGGGGCATTTTTGTTTGAAAAAATAAAGCTCAAAAGTATATTTGTTATTTTCTCTAACAAATATTTTGAACAAGAACTTGCTTCCATTTTGAATAAGACTTATTAAAATTTAGAACATAAACTTCTATTTCTAAACCTAGGTTGATTTATACGTGTAATCTAATTTTCATTTCAACTATGAATTTACATCCATTTTTAATAGAAATTTGTTAAAATTTACAATATAAATCTTTTATTGTTCTTCCTTTTAAAAAGAAGAGGAGGAAGAGAAAAAAAAACGTAGAAGAAGGAGGAGCATAAATAAAGAAGAGGGTTAAAGACAAATATACCTCTAACTTTTTTCTAAATTGGACAAAAATACCTTCTACTTTACTGAAATATCCACATGCTCCCAACCTTCTAGAAAAGTGGATAATACTACCTCTCTGATGGTCCAACCCATGTGTGACCGTTATGAAGGCAGATAATGAGGCTATCAATGGCATTTAGCTGGCCGTAACGGAGCCACGCTGTACAGATCAGGCCCGTAATTGATATTAAATAGCAAAACAAAAGTTGATTCCTTTAGAGGAATGAAACCCTAATTTCAAAGTGTTCATGTAAAAGGGGTGATGACTTCGTTTTGCTGTTTAATATCAATTATGGGTCTGGTTTGTACAGCGTGGCTCTGTAACAGCTAGCTAGACGCCGTTGACAACCACATCACATACACCATCATAACAGTCACACGTGAGTTAGACCATCGGAGGGATAATATTGTCCATTTTTCTCAAAGGTTGGGGGCATGTGGGTATTTCAGTAAAGTGGAGAATATTTTTGTCCAATTTTAAAAAACTTAGGAGTATATTTGTTTTTTACCCTAAAAAAGATGATGATGCCGCCGACGAAAGAGAGAAACAAGGAAGAAAATATCAAAGTCGTAGAAGAAGGAAGAGAAGAAAGAAGTCGCAAGTGACGTGTATGGCATAAAAAAAATGGAAAATTACATTAATAATAAGAAGAAGAAAGGCGTGTAAGTATAAATAATGACTCGGTTAATCAAATTGTTTGATCACTTAGAATTAATATTTTCTTTATTAAAGACGTGTTTCCCTTTCAACGTTCTAGTGTTGAACCGTTGACGCTGCTACTTAACGATCTTTACTTTTAATTTTACTAGCTTCACTTTTAGTTAACCTATCATGGATGATACTAATTAAATTTTCTGATGTGGTATTAATTCGTTTTTCATTCATTTACTTTAAATTTCCATAATTGAACCAACTGTCTTATATATATTTGCGAACTAAATCTCCGTTAAATGTTGAGATTAACAGGTTCAATCTCAAATAATTTTATTTTTTAAGATAATTATATCAGTAACTATATCTTGTTCCGCATATTACGCGGTACTCGCTAGTTTGAAAAAGTATAGTAGAACATTGGTGAAAAAGCTAAGTTTAAAAAGCAAAAGAAAAAAGTAGCAGAAAATATTTTTGAAGAATAAAGGTTAAATAACATTTGTGAACCAAATACGTTGTTCAAGTTGGCTTTTTTACCATATATGTATATTAATTTTTTATGATTATAAAATTCTTTCAATATAAATTTATAAGAAATACTTTTTATTAAGAAAATATAGAAGGTCTTCTTTTATTTTAACCAAGAAATATGTTGCCTTTTATAAAAGAAAAATCTTTAAAAGACTTTAATGAATTATATACTAAAAAATTATTTTTAAATAAAAGCACAAAACCAGAAATGGTCAAATGTGAGGATTAATGAACTAACATTTTTAATTAAAAAATAAAATTAAGAAGTTAGCTAGTATTAGTTTGAATACCTGAGGAAAAAATATTAATTCTTTAAAATTTCTTATTAAAATTTATGAAAGTATTGCAAGATATCTTGAAAATTGATAAAAAAAAAAAAAAAGGAATAAGGACGAAGTCTTCTAAATTCTAATAAATTTCCTCGTCTAAGAGAATGAGTTATTGAAAAAGATGGCAGAACTGGAGAAGTCTTTTAAATTCTAATGAATTTTCTCATTCTCAATGAATAATGCCAACACTTCCATGAAATATTCTTCTTAGTTACTAAGGGTGATTGTGTCAAATATCTTTTTTTTTTTTTTATATCTTGTAAATTTTTCTTGTCGAAAAAGTAAATTAGGGAAAAAGAGAAGAAGAATAAAGAACACTTATAGAACACCAATACATTATTTCATAAGAAAAATTACACTTGAAGGCAACAATGGACATGCATTGACCAGCATTGTTGTGCAAAAGAAAACAAAATATTAAACATGCTTCAAAAATTCAAAACTACTAATTAAACTTCTGATGGTCTAAGAAACAGACACATCTAACAACCATGACAACTATAACATTAGAAAATCAAACAACATAGGACAAACAAAACTCATCATTGCACAAAACCATTAACCATGGTTGGTTAATCTTTCAAGGATCTAATGGGGCAGGGCGATAATCATCTTGGACATCATTAGCAGCATCAACAAATGGAAACACACCATCACCATTCATGACATTATTGTCCACTCCTCCATTATTCATGACGTTATTCTCCACTCCTCCATTATTATTGTTACTACTAGTCCCTTCTTGTCCTTCAAGCCTGCTAATTTTCTTGTTGATCTCCTTGATATTTTGGTCAATGACCCATGCAAGATCATTGAGATCAATCATGGTGGCATTTTCAAGAAGCTGGGAGCTACCACCATGAGCTAAGGCTTGGAACATGAGATTGCTCATCTCTTTCTTTCTATTCTCATTCTTTAATTTTTTCAAGTGATCTTGGGCTTTCTGAATCCGCTGTCTTAAGAAACTCTCCTGAGACATCATCTTCTTGCCCTGTTCCAACTCGGGCATTTCCTTAAACCTAGCGATCATCCGGGTCACTTCCGACGGCGACGGCCATACCTCTGGCCGTGGATCGTTGGGGGTGTACATTATAGCACACGCATCAACCCCGCAAAGAGTGCTAATCTCATCAACCTTTTTTATCAGGCCACTTTTTCTTTTCTTCAGTGTTGCCCTTCTTTTTGAGTCATTTGCTATGTATTTGAGCTCCACTTTCTTTCTAGCCATAACGAGGATATGGTGATAAAAAAGAAAAGATGGAAGCAAAGGATCAATGAATCAAGAATGAAAAATTATTGATCTTTCTTGTGAATGTGATTTCTATTGCTCTACTTATGTGGCTTATATAGAAGTTTAGTATTTTAGGTACCATGTATGTGGATTAGTGTGGTCATTACAAAAAACAAAAAGAAAAATCCTGATTTATTTTAATAAAGATTTTATTTAAATGCATTGCCATACGAGGAGGATACCAGAAATCTAAATCTTTTAATGTTTTTTACCAATAAAACAAACTTTACAAACAAGTCAATGAGTTCTAGACCTTGAGTAAGAAACTAGTATTAATATGATCCATTTTGGAAAATAATTCCCTTTAGGAGTAAACTACTATTTTAGTTAATCAATATTTTTCTAACAAAATCAACCAACAAATCATATCCAAAAGGAGAACATTCAAAACGTTAAAAACATAACGTTTTATATCATACAATTAAGAACTTTTAAAAATCAAACATAAATATAACTACTCCATAGATATTTTTTTAGAAATAAAACATATGAAACCTAAAGAAATAGAACATTCAATTTAAGTTGTTCACTGAATTTTTATTAAGTATCAATCATTCCTCAAAAACATATAAATCAACTTGATATCTATCAAAGGTCTAACTAATACGATAAAATTATCTAAAACGTTCAATAAAATTGACTAACGAACTACCAATTTTAGTAATTTTGTTGAACAAACCCAAGAATATTTAGTTTATATGCTTTGTAATTAGATTTTGCAGTTTTTAGATATTTTACTATTAGAAATGTAATTACTTCACTCTTATTTCTATCATATTTTTCTAACTCCTTTTATGTTTTTCTAAGAAAGGTCCCTCAACCATTGTTAGGAAAATCAACTAATCTCTTATCTTAGGCCAGGGTGTGTTTGTAACCACAAATATTTTGAATCAATTTGAATTCAATTCAACTGTAAATCAAATAATGTGTTTGGAATAAAATGATACAAAATCATAGATGTGCTGGAAAATCATTGTTGAAGTATGATAGGTAAAACAAGCATAATATTCAAAACTATAATCAAGGGATAGATACGTTAAAAATGCACACAAAACACGTAGCATTTTTCGTAGCAACTATGTTAGATAGCCAATAAATTTTTTTCCAGCAACAGCTAACAAAGTGGAATTGACGTGAAGCCATGTCCAATAATAATCCAGAAAGAGATGAAGATATGGGCGACATTGACGACAAAGTGGTTCTTTTAACTTTTAAGCACGTGATGATGAGCGTGTTGTCTTAACACCAGTTAGTTAGTTTGTTATTTTAGTTAGTTAACTAATTTGTCCATTCTGTTAGTTAGTTAATCTGCCTTGTAAGGTAAGTTATCAGTTAGTTAGTTCAGTTAGTTAGAATAGCTTCTTGATTATTCAGTTGTACTCATGTATATATAGTTCAATTGTATTCTGAAAAATGCTAATGAAGTTCATTACCTCATTGCGCTAAATCTACAACTCTTCATTCTTTCTCTGCTCTCTCTCTCTGATCTAATCTTCTGATCATTCAATATGTATATAGGGTTTACTCACCAATCACCTTCTCACCTTCTTTCTGATTCATGTCATTCACTCTCAATCGTCGGTTATCATTGTGTCGCCATTTGTAATACTCGCCAACTGTCCCTCTTATTGGCCTCATCATCTTCCAAGTCTTATTGTCGTCTCTTTTTCTTCTCTCACCGTCGCCATCGTTTGTTCAATCACCATCTCCGCCGTTCTCAAATAAACTGTTGAGCTGTTTTACTGTAGTCACTTCTACCTTTTTGCTTAAACTTTTAACGTCATTCACTCCAGGAAATAATTATTATTTTGGATGATTGGTTAGTATGGTTTCAGATGAGCGTTTTGAATATTTTGGATAATTTACCTTATTTTGAGTTTTATATGATTTGTCTAATATTGAATTTTTGATGATTTGTTTTGGTAGATTTTATATGATCATTCAAAATTTGATTCTAATACTAATTGTTCACTATTGTTGGTTAGTTTGGTATTGGTATTATCAATATAGTTTCTCTTTTTGGAGACGTCGTAAAGTTATCAAATGAGCGAGGAAACCAATTTCAAGTTATCTTGTTACGAGCGACGATTAAGTTCACACTAAAACATGGTTGGTACGTATCTTAATAGAGTTAAGGATGTGCCAATTTGATTGGACTCATTCGAGCTAAGGACATAAACAAGTTTTTTTTTGATGATCTATATTGGCCGATTTTATATGATCGTTCAAACTTTCGATTCAAATACTAATTGTTTGCTATTGTTGGTTAGTTTGGTATTGATGTTATCATTCCTTCTCAATCATCGGTTATCATTGTGTCCCCATTTGTAATACTCGCCGAACTGTCCCTCTTATTGGCCTCACCATCGTCCAAGTCTTATTGTCGTCTCTTTCTCTTCTCTCTGTCGCCATAGTTTATTCAATCACCACCTTCGCCGTTCTCGAATAAACCATTGAGTTGTTTTACTGTAGTCACTTCTACCTTTTTGCTTAAACTTTTAACGTCATTCACTCCAGGAAATAATTATTATTTTGGATGATTGGTTAGTATGGTTTCAGATGAGGGTTTTGAATATTTTCGATAATTTACCTTATTTTGAGTTTTATATGATTTGTCTAATATTGAATTTTTTATGATTTGTTTTGGCAGATTTTATATGATCATTCAAATTTTGATTCTAATACTAATTGTTCGCTATTATTGGTTAGTTTGGTATTGGTGTTATCAATATAATTTCTGATATGAGTTTAAGAGGACAAATTCAAAGCCAGAATAAGTCATGTGATCCTTCTTAAAACTCATTTTATATTTGTTTTATTTTATTTTATTTTATTGTTTTAGGCCCAATTATAACTTGGACCGCTTTGTTTTAGTAGATCATTCTATTAGGGTTTTGATAATAAGAGGTATAAAAAACCTCTAAAACTTGTAGCCACCGTTTAATCAATTTGAAGAATGAAATTTTCAAGAGTTTCTTTGAGAAACTTGGGTGTAAACAGAGAGGTGGGTATATCCTTGGCTGTTGCATCAGGAAATCAAAATTAAGGTAGAGTGATTCGCCTTTTTCTTTGATTTTATTTTATCCTAACTTCCGTCTCGTATCAGTTTCTCTTTTCGAAGACGTCAACTATTAGTCAATTAGATAAAGTTATAAATGAACGAGCAAATCAATTTTAAGTTATCTCGTTACGAGCGACGATCGAGTTTACACTAAAATATGGTTGGTATGTATTTTAATATAGTTAAGGACAAGGGGGAGGGTAGTGTTGCTTAGGGGTGGCATATTGCCATCCCTGAAATTTAATTTTTTGATATTAATTAGTTGCCACCTACCTCTAAAACATTAATTCTCTCTTATTATAATTTTGTTTTTTTATTTTGTTGATTCTCGTTTTTCATTTAATATTCTTTTGACCTACTTTCGTTTATCTTCCTCATAATATGCACATATATTTTTTATTTTAATTATTAATAGTAAGAAAGATCTAAATTTTTAATGAAATGGTAAACTTCCTTTTTGGGCGGACATTAGTTTAATTATTAAATTAATTCTTTTATATTTCTTTATATAAGTTATTTATATTGAGTTTTTTTACATTTATATTAAGTTTATATTCTACCAGAAATAAAAAATAAAAAACTAGCCATGATTATTACTTAAACAAGAAAAAAAGTCAGCTTTTATAAATTTTTATTATATTATGATATTTAAATACTTTAGTATTTAATACATTTAAATTTTGTGTATCATATGAATTTTAATTTAGTTAATCAAATATTTAAAATTTTTAGATCAAGTAAAATTTGTTTAGATACTAAAATCTAAAAAAATTT
>JASCZI010030497.1:40480-54174 GCA_036250425.1 Stylosanthes scabra | reverse complement strand
ATTAGCAACTGCTGGATTTTAACTATTTTATAATAGTTAAAATAGATTGTAAGCTTGTATAATGGTTGGTGGTCTCTAAAAGTGTGATAGGAAAGTGATACTTGCCATTCATTTTGCTTGAAGCTTGTATAATTGAAACAACACTATTTGATTGTAAGCTTGTATAATTGAGACAGCACTATTTGATAGCTATTTTTCTGGAATTCTCTTTGCAGCATACTTGCCGTTCTTTTTGCTTCAATTATGATTGGAATGATAATGAAGATTAGGAAGATTAGGAATGATAATGAAGTCTCTATTATTTTTACTTTACTGGAAATTATGATTGGAATGATAACGAATTCTCTATTGTTTTTACTTTATTTATGCAGGATAATCTTCTGGAAGATAATGAAGATTAGGAATGATAAAGAAGACTAGGAAGATTTTAATGACATTTTGTTAGCAAAGATTAAGTTGTGTTGTTTGGAGTTGCAACTTGGTTTATATATTGACATTTTGGGATACCATATTGGTTTTAATTTTTGTTATGTAATAGATATTGTGATGAATACTTTTGGATCATATTATATATATATATATATAATTTTCGTTTAACAATAATTTTAATTATTTTTTTCTATTATTGTTATAAAAAATGCTTGCTTATATGAATGATCATGTTATTAAATAAAAAGGTTTATCAAATTACTAAATATAAATAAAAAAAAATTTTAAAAAAATAAGCAGGTTACGCTTACAAAGAGTAGCCTGAGGTATTAAAAAAATAAAAATTTGGCCAATAAGACTACCCTTGAAAAGGGTAACCATAGGTATTAGCGTCAACTCCGCTTTCGAAGTGATGCCTTAGGTTGGCAAAGCGTAGCCTATTCTGTGGAAAAATGGATGCATGAGCTGCGGAAAAGCGTAGCCTTTTCTACTCAAGTGCATCGCTTAAAAAGCGTTGCTTATTCTTTTCCTGAAAAGCGCACCCTTAGCTACAGAAAAGCGTCCCTTTTGAGAATAGGCAACGCTGGAATAGGAATCACCCAGAAAAGCGACTTCTTAGCCAAATAAGCGTTGCCTTTGCCTAAGGCATCATTTTTTCAGACTTTTGGCATCACTTTTCAAGGGTAGCCTTAGGGGGTAAATTCTTGTAGTGATCGAATTAAAAAGGCATAGGATTTCTCAACTAACTTATAGCCACACTTAAAAAGGGTGGCCATATTGTCCAGTAGCCTAAGCAGTTGCTACGCACAACAAACTTGGCCATAACCTAAATAGCTGGCACATTTAAAAAACGTAGCCATATATTGACAATCTAGCATGCTGAAAAGCGTGGAAATAGGGATACACAACCGCCATGCTTAAAAGCGTGGCGAGAGGATTACAGTTTTGTCACGCATAAAAGCGTGCCAACAGATGAAAATCAACGGCAACCCTAAAAAGCGTGGCTATAGAACTACCGCCACAGTGGCATCCGTGACCCTTTGAAAAGCATGCCAATAGAGCCAAAAGCGTGGCCTTTTTCTACTTTACAATAAAAATAGAAAAGGAAAACAAAAAACATTTTCTTAAACAAAATGTACGCTGAATTTTCTTCGCAACAAAAGCTCATTACCTATTTATATTTTCTCTAATCTTATTATATGCTAAATGATGGGAAATTGTCCTCATTGAGTTAAAACTTGAAACTGAATTATTAAATTTCACGATTCAGAGAATACTATGAAGTTATACCATTTTAATAAATTTTATGCAACAAAAAATCCTTAAAGTAAGAAAGTCTAAGAAGAATAAATAAGAATGTATTCTATATATGATGTAACCAAACCAAATAAATCCCAAAAGGGAATTCCAAATTCATGAGATTAGAAATCCAAGTTCGAGAAAAGAGTATCAATAAATAAATTCAGTAATAAACATTAAATGAATATAATTAATAATGATACACAAATCACACATTTAAGACCATTCCCATTTATATATCTCTTCAGGTTTGAACCAACGATGCATGCAAATAAGCAATGGCAACCAAAGTCCTACACCTTTCTCATGATACATAGCTTGCACCATCAGCAGACTGAGCACGACGGCGACGGTTCTTCTTCTTCTTCCGATCACCACCGCAAACAATGGAACACTCAACGCCACAAATAACACTAAAGCAAGAAAACAACCCCTCATCATCACCATCAGTGTGTCTACGTGAATGGCTGTCTTTCCTATTGCTGGACTTAGCATAGTTTGTCGAAGCCATGTCGCCGCCATCGTACACCGTCGGTAGCTCTGTCCGCCACCTATCCACCCTCGGTTGCAACCCCTCAACGCTTTCGGCGTCCAAGCTCCACCCTCCAACCGTAGAACCGTCCCCTTCGTCCACTGGCTGCCGCGCAACAGCAGCGGCAACCTCGGAGGCTGATGGGCCCAATTCCGAGTTAGTCATCATGGGCCGGCCCAAATCCGATCTGTACGGAGTACCATATTCCATAGCTGCATTCATTGCTGCATATGAATGCATTGGAGTAGCTCTAACGCCACCTCTGCCGGGAGTATTATAAGCCATAGCTGGAGAGTTCCAATATTGGGGATTCGGTGATTGATTAACTTCAAATCCAATAACATCCTTTCTTAGAGGGGTACCATGCCCCAGTATTTCTTTGTAGTTATTGCTTGTGTTGGGTTCAGGCGAGCGTAGAAGCTTGCTAGCTTTTTTCACTTTCTCGATTTTACCCTTTCTTATTGACTTTGGCCTACCATCCGAGCCAGCGCTCAAGGTAGAGCTAGCCTTCTTCTTGCTGTTACTCTTACGGCTTACCTCGGAAGCCGTGACCACGGAACTCGCTTTTCCCTTTTTAGCCTTGGCTCGCTTCTCGTGAGCCACGGCTTCAGGCCCAATCATCGAGCTCGTGTCGCTCTTCGTGCGCCGAAGCTCTGGTTTTCGCTTTGCGGCGTCCGGCTGGAGGCTGAGTTGGTCGATGTCCATGTCATCATGGTATTTTATTGGTGTCGTACTGTAAAGAGGCATGCTTCGCATGGTGCCATCAAGAACTGCCACGCCGACGTTTAATATGCCTTTGGGACGACCCGAGGGTCGATGAACTTGCAGGCCTATAAATTGCATACCCGCATTTTTATGAGGAGGATGAGTTGTTGGGGGTGGAATATGTTCGGCTGCTATCACGTGCGCAGTACCCACGTGAATATCTTTGAACCAATGGATAGCGTAGATGTCAATTGTTATTACAGCATCTTCATCGTAGAGGAAATCTTCATCGACACGAAAGACGAATTTGTCGTTCCATGTAGGATTCACGCCGTTTTCGGCATCCACCTGGGTGGAAAGCTTGCGGTCGGGGTCGATCCATGCCACTGCATAGCATCGCATGGACCGGCCTACCGGAGCTAGGTCTTGCGCAGATATGACATTGAGTTCTAGGAGCTGGTAAGGTGGCAAAATGTTAGACATGTAATTTGGAGATTGCAATGTGAGAGAATTGAAATTGAATTGATTTTGTATTAAATGTTTAGAGGCTTAGAAGAGGTTTTTTTCTTTTTGGTTTCTTAATTCCTTTGAAGATAATGGAAGGCTATGCAGGTGATGAGGTTGTTGGGGGTTTTTCCTTTTACAGGTTTTTTGCTATAACTTGAAGGCGAATGAGGAGAGAATAATGGGAGGGGAATTGAAATTGAAGAGCTTTTCAAGGCTTAATTTGGAGCCTTCAATTTCGGTGATTATACAACAAATTCTGTTCCTGTGATTTTTTCTATATTAGGTGTTGCTGTTTTGGCAAGCTAGCTTTGCAAGACTTCAAGCTAAGCTTTATTGAACACAGCATATATGACAGCCTTTATTAAAATCTCGCAATAGTTTGCAAGACTAATAACCTTGTACAATTGCGACATATATAGTAAATTTTCACTTGTTACAACTATGGGTTTCACTAATTAATTCCATAATTAGCTTCTAAAGCAGGTAGAGGGAATAGCGACAGTTGTTGATTTTGTTTTCGTTTGCACTAATTTGTTGCTGACGTTTGGGGTTTATTATGATTCTTATAATAACACCTTAAACATTTAACAAACATGGTTTGAATGTGAAAATTATATTTGAACGGTATTTTTCTTAGGGACGATATGACATATAGATGAACTAAATAAGGCAGATGTATGATACGTTAACTATAATTTATAGAAAAAAGACATACGTATTTTTTTTTGGGTGACTTAAAAAGACATACGTATGAATACATATATGAATACCATATATATTTAAGACACTCTACAAAAATGGAATTTCTCTCGGTCGCCTTTGTTTGGATCAGAAGAAGGACGTAGGAAAGAAGGGTGGGAGGAGAAGTTTAATTTGAGAAGAAACTTTGAAGAAATTAAACTAATTAATAATAATAGTGAAGTTTTCTAGTTTATTTAAAATGAGAGTGTGTATTAAAGAAATAAAATATATGTTAATAATTAAAATTAATATCAAATATCAATGAATCATTTCGGGTTTTGAACTCGCAATAATAGGAAAGAGGAAGTAGTATAGTAGAATAATCTACAATAAATAAGCTAATTAACCTTTCTAATTGGCTAAAAATTTAGTATCTATCAAGTGTTACGAAATTTTTATTTCCTAATTTAATTATAGGCAATACATTAATTAAATTATCAGTTATTTTATTTATTTTATTATTAAAATATATGAGTCATCATTGCTTTTAATTTGGATTTAAATAAGAATAAAATTGATTATTTTATTGAATTTTCAAGGTTTAATGGGAATCATAAGTCTAATATAAATAAGAGTTTTAGGATTTTAGTTCCCCAACATATCAAAGCCGTCACTGCAATTCTATTTTCATCAGAAAAGTTGTGATACAGTACTATCAAAGAATAAAGAAGACTTTAATTGAAGAAGATCTAATAACCAACAATTACTTTCATCAGTCCATCATTAATTTTATGGATCTAGGTACGCTTTCGTATTGTAATTATTTCTTAATGGTTTAACTCAGACTATCTGTAGGTATAATAATGTTTATCAGGGTATAACAATGTTTATCAGAGTCATCTGTCTTTTATCATTGAGAATATTTGGTTTTAATGATAAAATTTCTTTTTGATCAAAATATTTATGTGTACATTATAGATTCAGTTTTAATATATATATATATATATATATGTGTACATTATAGATTCGGTTTTGTATGAAAATACATTGGGTTGAAAGTTTTTTTTATTGTATTTTATGATTACACGAGGAGTACATATACTGTCTTATGTCATGCTTTTATTTATTTATTTATTTTTTGTTTGGGATTATATTTTTGCTTTAACCCAAAAAAAAAATATTTGGCATAAACTATCTAATTATAGAAAAAGATTAGGGAGCCAATATATTATGATCAATAGAGAGCAAAACATAGTTACGAATGATAACTTACTCTTGAATATTTGAGTTACGGATGATAACTCATATAAATTTTGAATGATAACTTAATTATGGCTCCCTAACGTTGATTTCGTAGCACTATTCCTAATTATATTATGGCACATTTTGGGTTTTACATTGATATAAAAAATTAATGTTTTGTTTTGTATTAATGTTTTGTGTTTAATGATTTGGTGGCAGATAATAATTATTATTATCATTATAATATTTTACAATATAAAAATTGTGTGTGCATAATTTATGCAAATACTAATAGACCCAAAAGGAGACTTATATTTGGCCTAAGTTATATAAACACATTAGTAATAAAGAGTACATTGATATTTATTATCTATGCGAACATATCGACCCATAGGAAGTTTATTGTTTAGCCAAATAATAAGTATTGTACTCATTCAGTTTGTTTTTTATTAATTATGCAATGAATAATCTGCCCAAAAGTAGATTATTCTTTGGCCAATTAATAAATTCTTTGCCCAATTAATAAAAGACATAAGCAGTAATAAATAGGTTGCAAAACTTGAGTTTTTTTTATGTGCATATTTAGTCGGTCCAAAGAAAGGCGTGATGTGTGACAAAAAAAAATTTTTGACAATATTTGATTACTGCCCTTTAACGAGAGTATCACTTACAGTTAATTTTTCTATTATTATTATTATTATTATAATTATTATTATTTAACTGAAGTTTTATTGCTTGTTTTGTTCTAATTCAGTTGCTATGGCTACAACCACCAATGTTTCTGCTCAAATTAGCAGTATTTCTATGCTGAATGGTACAAACTTTATGGTTTAGAAGGATACCGTAAAAATGGTATGGATTGGGATATAGCTCTTCGAGAGGAGAAACCCACTTCTACTACGGAAAACCCTAATGAGGTTAAAATAGAGAAGTGGAAAAGATCCAATCGAATGAGCATTATGATTATGAAACGCTCTATTCCTGAGGCGTTTCGGAGCTCAATCACTGAACAAGAAGATCCCATGAAGTTCCTGAAAGATGTTGATCAATTTTTTGCTAAGAATGAAAAAGCATATGCAAGTAATCTGTTAAGCAAATTTGTCTCCATGAGGTATATAGAAAGGCAAAGGGAACATAAGGGAGTACTTTATGAAAATGTCTCATCTTGGTTCAAAATTGAAAGCACTAAAATAAGAGTTATCCGAGGATTTACTCGTGCATTTCATTCTGATCTCTCTTCCTACACACTTTGGGAAATTCAAAGTGAGTTATAACACTATGAAGGACACTTGGTCCCTAAATGAGCTTATCTCTCACTGTGTGCAAGAAGAAGAGAAGCTGAAGCAAGATAAGACTGAAAGTGCTCACATGGCTTCATCTTCTCAACACAAAAGAAAGCGTAATACAACTATGGATGCACCTTCTCAGTAGAAAAAGGCTAAGAAACAGGATCAAGTCTCTACCTGTTACTTCTACAAGAACACTGGACACGTGAAGAAGGATTGTACCAAATATACCGCTTGGCGTGAAAAGAAGGGTATGATTCTTACTTTTGTTTGTTCTAAAGCTAGTTTAAGTTATGCACCTGTTGATACTTGGTGGGTAGATTCTGCTGCTGCTACTTACGTAAGTGTTACTATGCAGGGTTGCCTGTAGAGCCGACCACCAAATGATGCTGAAAAGTATATCTATGTGGAAAATGGCAATATAGTTGCAGTAGAAGCTATAGGAACCTTTAGATTATATTCTACAATTGCTTTTTTGGATTTGTTTGAGACATTTTATGTACCGTCATTTAGACGGAATTTGGTTTCTATTTCTCATTTGGACAAAGCAGGATATTATTGTTCATTTGGAAACAATAAAGTTGGTCTCTCTTATAATTCGAACATTATTTTCTCTGGTTATTTGATGGATAATCTTTATTAGCTTGATTTGAATTTCTGTCATAATGAAATACTGCAAACAGGTACAAAACAGAAAATTAATGAGAATTCAACGTCATTATGGCACTAGCGTTTAGGTAATATCTCTAAACAGAGAATTCAAAGGCTTGTGTCAGATGAAATTCTTGGACCCCTAAATTTGGCAGACTTTTGGAGTTTGCATTGAGTGTATAAAGGGGAAAAGAACAAATGAAAGGAAACTAGGCACCGAGAGAGCTAAGGATGTCTTAGAACTAATACATACTGATATATGTGGCCCATTCCCTACTGCTTCTTGGAATAGACAACAGTATTTTATTGCGTTCATAGATGATTATTCTCGTTATGCTTACCTATACTTGATTCATGAAAAGTCTCAATCCTTGGATGTTTTCAAGTCTTTTAAACCTGAAGTTGAACTTCAACTTGAAAATAAAATTAATGCTGTCAAATCTGATCGTTGTAGTGAGTACTATGGAAGATATTATGGTTCAGGCGAACAACGTCTAGGACCCTTTGCGCTTTTCCTAGAGAAGTGTGGTATTGTTCCGCAATACACTATGCCAGGCAAACCTTGCATGAATAGTGTTGCAGAGCGAAGGAATCGAACTTTTAAGGATACGGTGAGAAGTATGACTAGTCAATCTTGAATCACTCTGGGGAGAAGCTTTAAAGACCGCAGTGTACATCCTTAATAGGGTGCCAAGTAAGGCAGTTAACAAAACCCCTTAAGAAATTTGGACTGGCAAAAAGCCCAGTATAAAAGCACTTACACATTTGGGGATGTCCAACTAAGACGTGACCTTATAAGTCGCATGAAAGAAAGCTAGATTCAAGGACAAATAGCTGCTATTTTGTTGGTTATGCTGAGCGTTCACGGGGTTATAAGTTTTACAATCCTGCATCAAGATCTATTTTTGAAACGGGAAATGCAAGATTTCTTGAGGATGTTGAGTTTGGGGGGAAGGAAACATTAGGAATGTAGCTTTTGCGGAGGATTCTATAACTGGCAATGATTAGGTTCTCATGCCTTATTGTTGTTCAAGACACAGTTACAGTACAAGAGCACAATGATAAGCATGTTATAGATACAGTTACAGTTCAAGAGTACAATGAAAACATTGTTGCTCGATATACTGCTATAGTACAGGAAAATAACGAGAATCCTCCTCAACCCCAACCTATAGAGCAAGCTCAACAACCTCAAGAAGTGCCATTAAGAAGATCTAACAGAGAAAGGAGAAGTGCGATTTCTGATGACTATGTAGTCTATCTCCAAGAACATGAGGATGGCATTGGTTTAATAGAAAATGATCCTATCAATTTCCAACAAGCCATGAAGAGTTCTAATTCTCAAAAGTGGACTGATGCCATGAAAGATGAGATAAAGTCTATGAAAGGCAATGACGTTTGGGATCTCGTAAAATTACCCGAAGGTGAGAAA
This sequence comes from Stylosanthes scabra, assembly GCA_036250425.1. Classification (NCBI taxonomy): domain Eukaryota; kingdom Viridiplantae; phylum Streptophyta; class Magnoliopsida; order Fabales; family Fabaceae; genus Stylosanthes; species Stylosanthes scabra. The sequence goes on along the minus strand of JASCZI010030497.1, from coordinate 45,410 downwards.
CCGATTGGTTGCAAATGGATATTCAAAACCAAAAGGGATTCTAAGGGTAATGTTGAGAGATATAAAGCTCGTCTAGTTGCTAAAGGCTTTACTCAAAAGGAAGGCATAGACTATAAAGAGACTTTCTCTCCAGTATCATCGAAAGATTCCTTTAGAACAATAATGGCACTAGTGGCTCATTTTGATTTGGAGCTACGTAAGATGGATGTAAAGACATTGTTTCTCAATGGTGACATTGATAAAACGATGTATATGATACAACCAAAAAACTTTGTATCAGGTGATCCGAAGTTTATGGTTTGTAAATTAAAGAGATCCATCTATGGTCTTAAACAAGCTTCCCGTCAATGGTATCACAAGTTTCATCAAGTCATTACCTCCTATGGTTTTGAGGTAAATATAATCGATGAATGTGTATACCATAAGTTTAGTGGGAGTAAATACATATTTTTGGTCTTGTATGTTGATGACATTCTACTTCCAAGTAACGATATAGGCTTATTGAATGAAACTAAGAAATTTCTATCGAACAAATTCGAAATGAAAGATCTTGGTGATGCTTCTTTTGTATTAGGAATTGAGATACTAAGAGATCACTCTCGAGGTATTCTTGGATTATCGCAAAAGAACTATATCGAAAAGGTTTTAAGTAGATATGGCATGGAAGGTTGTAGACCAATGGACACACCCGTAGCTAAAGGAGACAAGTTTAGTCTCAAGCAATGCCCCAAGAATGATCTTGAGAGGACAGCGATTCGTGATAAACCTTATGCATCAGCACTAGGGAGCTTAATGTATGCTCAAGTTTGCACACGCCCTGATATGTCATTCATAGTGGGAGTGCTGGGCAAATACTTGAGAAATCCTAGGATGGATCATTGGACAGCTACCAAAAGTGTGATGCGTTATCAAAAGAGAACAAAGGATTACATCCTTACTTATCGGAGATCAGAAGTTTTGGAGATCATTGGGTTCTCTGACTCCGATTTCGCTGGTTGCCAAGATAGTAGACGCTCTACATCAGGATGTATCTTCATGTTGGCTAGAGAAACTGTACATGGAAGTCTAACAAACAGACTCTTGTTGCTTCTTCAACAATGGAGGCATAGTATGTTGCTTGTTTTGAAGTATCGAAACATGGCATATGGTTGCGGAATTTTGTCACCGGGCTTCATATTGTAAATGGCATTGAAAAACCATCAAAAATTTTTATGACAATAAATCACTTGTGCTTTACTCCAACAGCAATAAGAGCTCAATGAAATCAAAGCATATAGACATCAAGTTCTTGGTTGTCAAGGAAAAATTCAGGAAAAAAAAATTTCCATAGGGCATATAGGAACAGAGAAAATGCTAGCAGACCCATTAACTAAGGGATTGATCCCTAAAGTCATTCATGAGCACGTACTCAAATGGGTGTCAATGCATGTGATGCCTTAGTTTAGTGGGAGTCTTTTTTTCATGCTATATGTTCTATGTCAGACATTGAAGTATTTTCTACAGATTTAAGTTGATGGTTTATTTTATATTATTTGCAATGTTTATGTAATATTTGTTTGATCTCAATAAAGTCTTAATTCTGGACCAACTAGAGATAGACATGCACGAGATCATTTTGGCATGTATTTTCCATATTCTCATCCAAGTTTGATCTATGTCGTTAAGTGTATTAGTATGGTGATCAACGTGGTTTAGTCGCAACACTGATGTGATAAAACCTGCGGTAATTCCATAGCTGATACATGAGACGGACTAGATTGTTAAAGTAATAAAGGAAATGGCATTTAGATGCGCGCATAAAGTTCTTTTTTTTTTTGAGATGTGATTACCTCAGGAAATGTATAGCTGGAGATTGTTAGGAAATTATTATTTCCTAGTTTAATTATGAGCAATACATTTAATTAAATAATCACATTAGCTATTTCAAAATTATGACTTATATCGATTATCTCACTTATGTTATTATTAAAATATGAGTCATCATTGCTTTTAATTTGGATTTAAATGAGAATAAAACTGGTTATTTTATTTAGCCTTCAGGGTTTAATGGGAACCATAAGCCTAATATAAATAAGAGTTTTAGGGTTTTGGTCCCCAAAATATCAAAGCCGTCACTGCAACCCTATTCCCATCAGAGGAGTTGTAATACAGTCCCACCAAGAAATAAAGAAGGCTTTGATTGAGGAAGATCTAATAACCAACAATTACTCATCATCAGTCCATCATTAATTTCATGGATCCAGGTACGCTTTCATATTGTAATTTTTCTTAATGGTTTAATACAGACTATATAATAATGTTTATCTAACATAAAGATTATGCTAACAATACATTTGAAAGTTTGCACACTCCGGGGTTCCTTGCAACCATCAAATCTCCAGCCCTGCCAAATCATGAGTTGCATAAAAATAGGTTGTCCAGTTATGTTTATTAGAAACATTGATCATGTTTATTAGAAACATTAATCATTCTACTGATATTTGTAATGGAACTAGATTAATTATTATGTGGCTTGTGCATAAAATTATAGAGGCATAGGTTTTTCTAAGGATGACTTTTACTCCCTCCGACACCAGACTACCTTTAATTTTAAATTCCAACCCAAAAAATTTTCTTTGATATTGTCATATGCAATCACAATAAACAAGAAAAATGTTAGGTCAATCTTTAGGTGGAATTGCTTCTGAAGCAATTAATTTTCACACAAATACAACTTTATATTACAGTATGATACTTAGAGTTACTAGAAATGACTGATTTGAAAATTGTCATATGCCACGAGGAGTCAAACAATTCCACTGAGACAAAGAATGTAGTATTAAAGAGTTTAGGAATTTGTGATTTACACATAACAACTTGAAATGGTATGCAATACTCAATTGTTGCTTTTTAATAATGTTTTTATTTTCATGCTAATATATAGAATAAATTCTTGGACCCTATATTCATCTATTACAAGCATTCTATATGTCCAATTTTAAAAACACCAAAGATATACACATAAAGGAGTTTATCGAGCATATAATTGCAATATAATAGGACGTAATAATAATTTGGTACTTGCTCCGGTGTTGATGCCGCTTTGTATAGAGATATATAGAATGGGACATATGAAATCTTGTCTCAGAATATTCCTCGAAGCTGAGTTGCAGGGTTGCAGCTTAAAAGGCTGTAAAGTAGGATGGCTCTAATTTGTTGACTTGGTGGTCTTTTTTGCATTCTTGGGTGGGAGTTTGAACTCTGGAGATAAAAAAAATACAAAAAAAAATTGGTGGATGATGGGTAATATTATATAAACCTACAAAAACACATAATAGGATTATAATGTTTAATCCAAAAATGAAAGAAAAGAAACAAGTATAAAAAAAATGGTGGAAAGTTGAACAACTTCACGCAAAAAAAAAAAAGTTTGAAAAAGAAAAAATATAAAGAATAAACAAATGAGTAAGTGTGATAGTTAATAAAATATAAAAATAAAAAAACCGGTCCAAACAATGTGTAAGAAAATTATGATTAAATTATAATAGTAATTATAAGAATCCCATATAATTTAGCATAAGTAGATATGTTGGAAATCAACGTATAGGATATGGCATTATAAAAGAAAGATGTCGGAAGTATTAATATTACACTTATTATTATTAATGTTATGAATAATAAGTGCGGATTTTTAATGTAAATGCCTGACAGAATAAAATTTTCATATTTGATTCAGAAAGGATGGAGATTAATGAAAAACACTTTTACATATTAATATACAAATTTCCGTATTAATCTACATTATTCATGTCTGATGTGTAACTGTTTCTATGCTATCATATAGTGTATTCATGTGTTTTGTGAAGTTTTGTGTGCTCATTATAATATTTTTCCTATTGCAAATGAGATGAATGGAGGTGTACAGCTAAATGTAAAATTTTGGTTATCTATTTTTTCGAGTGTAACATATCCTCAGATATACAATTATAAATACGTAAATTATCAATCCCATAATATGTGTTTTTTTTACTGCTATTTTTTTCCTTAATATCTTCTCTTTTTTTTTCGACCTTACAAACATACTATTCATACCACGTAAATCTCTTACCACATCCACAACACCTAACAAACCATAAACATAAACCTCAAGGCCTACTTCCGTTTTTCTTTACATGTATCATTACAAAGGGCCCACTTACAGCTTGCCCAAGGCCCGTTCCCCCATCCATTATTAATTGGCTACCAACTTCCACACCCAGCGCCTCCCAACTAACACTCACAACAAGCTGAGACAACCTATGGCCAACAATCTGTAAGTTTGTCCCCCACCTTACCTCACTCCTCCACACGTCCACGTCGCATTGGGTTAGAAAGAATCTCTATATCTCTATATAGGAAGGTTTTTATACCTGAGGAAAAACATAATAATTTAACGTGTTTAAACTAATTTGTTGCATAGATTCGATAAAAATTCAAAGACTAAATGATGCCCAAAATCCTTGCAGAGTTTCGGACTCTCCACCGGCAAGTGCACCAGATCGTATCAAGTAATAAAAGTGAGTAAGAGTTATTGTCCCATGAGGATTAATGGACTAAGCAATAATAATCAATTAATTCTCTAATTAGACAAAATCAAATCTCAAAGATATGGTGAATCAGAATCAAATCTAATCAAATCTAAATTAATCAAATCCACTAAAATCATGCAAAATCAATCAAAATCTCACTAAATTAATGAATTCAAAACTTGGACAGCAAGCAATAAATTGAGAATAAATCAATAATAATGAAGGACAAGCCAAGGATTAAGAGATATTCACCCAAACATAACCCTAATTCAAACAATCAAGTTACTTCTCATGCAAGCAATCATCAATCACAAGAATCCTAATTAACTAAACCCTAATCTCTTAGTGATCTAGTTTCTCCTAATTCAATTAATTATTAATCC